>CAUYQV010162584.1:0-36779 GCA_963574575.1 Galagoides demidoff | reverse complement strand
GCTGGGACCACAGGCGCCCGCCACAATGCCCGGCCATTTTTTGGTTGCAGCCATCATTGTTGTTTGGCGGGCCTGGGCTGGGGATTCGAACCCGCCACCTTAGGTGTACGTGGCTGGCGCCTTAGCCAATTGAGCCACAGGTGCCGAGCCAATAGTCTCAACTTTTCCCAGTACATATATTACTGTGCTTAATCTTGTATCTTCACGTACATGTACTTTGTATGTACAATATCCTATTTTACGTGTTAGTGATGCTAAATGGAAAATCACAAAATAGTTTTAGATGGTATCAAAAAACATGTGTTTTATAAGGAGCCTAGTAAAACAAGAGATAGAGTTCAAATTGAAAAACGTGGAATTGAAATTTTCAAGAAACGCCACGCATTTTGTGGCACGTCACACAAGTGGAGTGGAAATTCCAGTCCTGAGAATTCGAGCTTTCTGTGACGGCCCCTCAGTTTTCAGTTCTATAATACAAGGTGGCCTGAAGGTCCTTCAGTATCCCCCACCTACAGCATTCATCCCCCATGAGAAGGGGGAACTGGCAGAAGTATTTCCACACGTGGGGGCTCACTTAAGAGTGTCTGGGATGTACCCCCAGAGGCAGAAGAGCGCCCACAGAGCTATAATAATAGAGAACTTTTGAGTTAAATTCAAAGAAATAGAGAGACCCAAAGGATACAGTCTTTACATTAAAAACAGCAACCACTGGCCGATTAAAGACTCCTTTGAACATGCTCTGTGTATTACGGAAAGGACTGAGTTCCATGTTGTGCCTTTCAACCACATCCACCACACGCACAGGCGATAAATCACTTTCCTTAGTGTAACTCAGAAAGCAGATGACAGTAACAACCAGCTGCACGGAAAAAGTAATTTAGATGAAGCAACAGCATCTCTTGTCAGAAACCATACCTGCTGGAAGGTAGCGTCTGAGGGATAAAGAGCATGCTTCCTGTGGAGTCTAAACGCTTGTCACAATCCTTCCCTCCCAGTTACTTCCAAAACCTCACTCCCATTCTGCTCTCCAAGCCCCAGACTCCCTGGGCTACAGTCCTGCTACTCTTTATTTCCATTTCTCAAACATTCACTTTCTCCCCAACCTTCTATATCTAAACGCACCATTCTTTGGTCTAAAGAACCCTCTTCCCTGGTCCACCCCACCCCACTCATATAGAATCAAGACAAAGTTTAAACAATATCTTCTTTGTGAAGGGTATGCTGCCTTTGGAGATAACACAAACTGCCCCTCTCTCCGTGGTTTTATATTTAGTCCATTACAGCAGTGATCACAACATATGACAATGCTTAGTTTTCCTTCTATGCCTCTAGATCATAATGTCACCAGAAATAGGAATCTTAACTTGGTCATATTTTTAGGCTTAGCATCTAGTTCACATTCGTAGTAGGTACTCAGAGTGTTTTAATTTTAAAAGGTAATAAATGTAAAACAGGAGTGATAATACCTGATCTATTTTAAAATTCATTGAGAAACAAAGTATATGTATGTCTCTCTATATGCACATACATACTTCTATGTGTGTCTATATGAGAAACCGCTCTGAAAGGTATAAAATACCGTTCTACATCAGTGTAGAAGAGATGAGGATTGCACAGATGGTTGCTAGTATCACTCGTCAATCAGTCATTTCTTCTGTAGAATCTCTTCCCATTGACTGAAGGGTGAGCAGCGAAAGAGAAAGGATAGAAACGGAATTATTTTTCCTGAGAACTATTGTGTACCAGGCACTGTGCCTTTGTGCCTAAGCTGAAAGACTGAATGAGAGTTAATTAAGGCGAAAAGGAAAGGATGGTGTTTCAGGCCGAGTGCAAAGGGGCTGAAGTGGCAGGTGAGAACGGACAGGCTTGCCAAGGCACACAGCATGTCCCCAAGTTATGGTAAGAACCAAACCAGCCCAGACATCTTGAGGCCATGTTAAGAATTTTGCTGTTAAGAGTAATAAGTGAAGCATTTAGCTAATCATAAAAAATACATGATGAGGGTCTCTGGAGTTTAATTCCCTTTACCTCCTTCCTTTCTCTACCCATTAATAAGGCCATGGAATACTTGACCTACAGGTTTAGCCCTATTCTAAGTTCTAAGGAAAAAACAAAGAAAAACTGGTTCATTGAGTTGCATCTTCATTTAGAGCTTCTCATAAAAGACTAAAAAGATCTCTTAAGGTAGATAGTACGCATTTTAAGGGAGCATAAATTTTAAGGAGGTAGTATAGCACAAACTTGAACTCTAGATTTAGATCACACAGCTTCAAGTCTGGGCTCAAAAATTTGTAAGCCACGTGGTCCTGGATTGTTCTGAGAATTAAATGAAGTACTGTGGCTAGTCCATAGAAAATACCGAACAAATGTCAGGTGCTATTGCTGATTTCATGATTACTACCATGGGTGTTATTCTTACGTGACAGAAGTTTCAATGTTTTTGATTCATTCCACGTCTTTGATTCTAAATCCCGTCCATCTACCCAAGACAGCAAGTTAAAACTTGTTATGCTGACTTTAATTTTACCACAGTTCCAATAACTGAGCCCCTGACGTGTTCCTTTGACCAAGTCATCACCTGTGCAGGGGGGCCAGTTAAAAACAAGGGAAAGAGCATTGGCACTGGACTTAGAAAACCTGAGTTCAAATCCAGGCTAAAAATTCTGTGGCTATCATTTACAGCATAAAACTCCAAAATCTTAAATACCTGTTTCACATGTCAAGAGCAAGTTTTAGATTCTTTTTAAGGAAATGTAGTCCTCTGCCCACGATTACACCTCTCTATAGGTACAGGTGGTTTCCTCTTAAGATTCCATTCCTATCAGGCTACTTGCATTTCCTAAACATAGATCAATCCTTTCTTTAGCTTTAGCTCAGCTGAATGCTAAAACATGTGATTCTACACTTATATAGGCAATTCCTAGCCCTGTCATGAATGATAACCTTGGCTGAGAGATGTGTATTTATGAATATCAGATGTATTTATGAAGATACATCAATCTGTTCATTCCAATGAATAAGAATTTTCAGAAAAGCAACATATCTGAACTACATTGCTGCAGCCTCTACAGAATTGTTTCACTGAACTGTGATTTGTCTGCATCAGAAACTCAGAGTTGAATTTCCTGTATAAAAACTGGTTAAATGGACAAGAATATCATCCCTTACATTCTCAGTATAAAAAATAACTTAGGTATTAAAATGTTTAATGGCATGAGTGAAGTCTAGTTCCTACCTTTGTTCAAGATGGCTCTCCTAACCATTTATACAATTTTATTTAATAAAGAAAAGTCCATAGTTACCCTGAGTTTTACTTTGTTTGTCTATCTACAGACTAGATGGTGTGGAAGGCTATCTCAAAGGAAATAAGTGACTGTTCTATATTTTATGCTTTTGAGGAAACTTAGTCTTGAGTAACCAACCATTAGTGACATAGATATAAATATATACGTACATACAAATCTATAGAAACATGTTATTTTAGCTTATCCTAAAACAAAGTTTTTGATCCATACTGCTAGTTTAATTATCATGTCTGGTTGAAAAATACATTTAATCAAGGTTGATATCTCAAAATGACACTAAAACTTGTTTGCCTAAGGTTTTAAAACACATCTAACAAATATAAATTACACAAAATTTATTTTTTCAATCAGAATCATGATACTCACTCTAAGCCCAGGAAACCCCGGAGGACCAATGCCACCTACAAGTCCCTATTATAAAAGAAATGTGAAGAATTTTGTTAAATATAATTTCCAATTACTAAGGGTATTTTCTGAAAACAGACACAAAACATTCTAGGGAAGAACACATCAAAATTTATCTTCTATTATAACTAACTTCAGAAACTTTCCTAGCCTTATTATGCATCTTATTGAGAAGTGTAAATCTATGATGGCAGATTCAGAAGTGCTCCCTGTTTGAATGCTAGGATTACTACCTACCCTTGGGTGCAGAATTCTCTACGCCACCTATGAACTGAATCTGGAAAGTCAATCCCGTCAGTAATCAGCATTAGGGATATAACTGGCCTACATATTATGTGAAAAGTCAGATGGTCAGCATACAGGGTTAGAAAGATATTTTCAGATGGTAAACACTGTTGACTCTTCCAAAGTATATTATTTAAATTCTCTAAGCTTCATTTTTCTCATTTATAAAACAGAAATACTCATATCTGTTTTCACGGTGGTAAAAATCATAACAACAATTATCATAAGTGCTAAAGACATTGGAAAATTTTTATAAAGCACTGTATAAATGTAAGAAGTTATCAACATTGTTAAATTATTTTTATAAACATCCTATTTTTAGTTATCAATGTTTGATTTTTCAGCTGATTTGTGATCAGTCTTTCGTGTTCATTGTCATCATGCCCCATAGTCTTTATGATAATTCCTAATTCACTCCATGTCAGTGTCAGATTATTCAAATGCTAGAAGGAATATAAATAGTTCACCGTGCACTTTTTTTGCATTTCAAATTCTGTTTTGAAACAAAGCCATAGTATAAACCATAGAGAATTATAAACCAATAAACTAAAAAGAGCCAGTTTACTCTTGCATTTTAAAGGTTTTATAGACTCAAAATGTTCTTCAAGAAGCATTACATTTTAAATGAAGAGATTTCAAAAAGAAAACTTTGAATAATATAGACCAACTCTAGATGACTTCGTGTACACATATATGTAACCAATACAAGTTTAAATAAGATAGCTTTACACTAGGTACTCAAGTACACAAATGATACTTTAAAAAAACTAAATAATACTTACTTTATTATGCTTGAAATGGTAAGTTCCCCAGATTCATGGCCAAGAAAATGATTGTAAACATTTTATTTACACCATCATACACATTTTTAATGTCTTAGTTATAAGAAAATCAGTTCTACTCTTACTTACCATGCCTTATAACAAAGAAATTCTTGGCTAAATTCACTGAATCACCTAATTTAGTTATAGTTTGAAAAGATAAACAAAATATAAAGTATTTTCAAACTTTTTATGCTGGTTATTTACATATGCCTAAAAATAGGAATGATTCCTAATTCAGGCTATAGGGTTTTTGTGGTTGATTCCAATGAACTTAAAAATCTTCTGAAAAGAAAATGTGTATGACATAGATTTGGGGGGGGTAGCTATCAGATGCTTTTGAGGGCAAGTAGTGAGGCTATGTCTACCTAGTGCCAAAAATATCAACCCATCATCATTCAATGATAATGTAATTAAACTACTAATTTTAGAACAGTAACTCTTCCACAGCTTGACTATCAACACCTGAATGATCCCAGAGTGGAAGACTTCTCTGTACAGTACTCAGAAGGTGGGTCAACGACAGGCATGAGTTCAAGAGCCTGATCATCAATGCACAGTTTTCACATGAGGCTTCCTAGTACCTTTGCGAACAAAAGTCAGTATTGTGATCATATATTAATATTTTTAATATTTTACTTAACATGGTCAAAATAATTTTAGTGATTGTCTGCCATGACAACTTTTGTCTAAAACATTCTTTGACTTCTTTCCAAATCACAAATTGGAGTGTGCACAGTGTTATGGAAACTGCCTAACCAGTAGTGCTTAGTCACAACTGTGATGATGAGGCCGGTGAGTGCAATAGCTATGGAGCATGAAGGATGTTAGAAGGCACAGTTGGGTCATCGCAATGTACTCACAGGACTTCCATCCAGACCAGCAGGGCCTCTGTCTCCAAAGTCACCTGGAAAGCCCTGGCACAGGGAAGGAGAAAGAATGTTGCTCAAGCCAACACATACAAATAATTCATTTGTTGCTGTGTTTTCTAATAAAGAATTTAGTAATATAAAATATTTATGTCCTAACCTCTAGATTATACTGCAACAAATACTTGCATTTTGCGGTAACGCTTCATTAACTATCATGTTTCTGTATTTTATAAACGTTATTTGACAATTCACATAATACACATGGAAAGCTAAGTTGGAGGAGAAACGTGTTCGTCTTTTTTTTTTAATAAAAAATATGGAACGCTTCATGAATTTGCATGTCATCCTTGCACAGGGGCCATGCTAATCTTCTCTGTATCATTCTAATTTTAGTATATGTGCTGCCAAAGCAAGCACGTGTTCATTTTTACATAATCACTGAATGAAGAACAGGACCATGATTTCTGGCTGACCAGAGTCAAGTTAACTCTGCTATTTTATACTGTTCTGATACCCAAAGACCACAGAGAATAAAATAGCTAGCATTTACTAAGCACTTGCCATGTGCTAAGGACTTTATACCCATAATTATACAGACTTCGTTTCATCTTCACAACAAATCCATTCATTAGGTCCTAATATCCTCAACTTGCAGTTGAGGACATTAAACCACAGAGACAGTAAGTCACTTGTACAAGGTTCGCCTCTAGAGATGAGTAGGACTGAGATTTCAAGGGAAGCAGGCTGACTCCTGAGCCTGTACTCTTTCTACTATGCTTTACTGAGTACTTCAGATCATTATTCCAAGACGTAAGATATAAAACAAATAGTCCTTTAAGTACAATTTTCTTGGAGAAAGGTATCACAACACATATAAATATGATGAACATAAAATGGGGTAAAAATTAAAGATTCCTCAATGCCTACTGAGAATTCTACTCTGTAAGACTGTTAAAGATAATAAAATAACAAACTTGCTCATTATAAATTGTATTCTAATACTCAACTCCTCTGACTTTAGAGACTGAAGTTTCTCTCTAGGGATTCATCATTCCTCAACTTTAAAGTTCATTTTTAAAAGGCTATTTACAAGACTTACTTTTACACACATTTTCATAATATTCATTTATGAAAAACTCAGAAGAATAACCAAAATAAAAGTATATCCTTATGTTATTATAATTTCTTTAGGCGAGATAGTATTAAATATCATATATTGAACAGATTACAAAAAAAAATCACTGGATCTCCAGGACAAATTTGAATGGGTTAAGTTTAAAAGATAATGGCAAAAAAAATGTAAAATGTTTCTAAAGTGTAGTCAACTCATACTACAAGTGCAGTTTTTCCTATTCTGTAAACAGAGGATAATGTAAAAACCATCTGTGTAGTCAAACATATTGCGGCCATACCTCCTTCAAAGTCAGCTGAAGTTCAAGTAGGAACCTGCTTCTTTAGTCAAATTCTGTTGTCAACTAGCCTAAAAATCTACAATACATCATTCTATTTAGTATGAGCTAATCTGGATATCTGCAAGTATTTATGATGCACAGGTAATGGAAAAAGAAAAGGAAAATTACTGTAATAAATCTGAAACATTAGAGATGATTGATTGTTTAGATAGATTGTAAGTAGGTTTTCCAGAAACCTCAGTGAAATAATAAAGAATGGGGGACATGCTGTATGTTCCATTAACCTGAAATGTCTAGAATAGGCAAATCCATAGACATATGAAGTAGATTAGTGGTTTCCTGGGGCTGGTGATGTGGGGAAGAAATGGGGAATGACTTACTGCTAATGAGTATAGGATTTTTTGGGGTAGGGGGGGAGGTGATGAACAGTAGATAGTACCTAAAATTAGACAGTATGATGCTGTGTAACTCTGTGAATATGCTGCATGCAACCAAATGATACACTTTACAGGGATGAATTTTATGCCATGTAAATTATATTTCAATATGTTTCTTAAAAAGTAAATAATCAACGCATGTGAATATGGAATAGGACCACTAAAAACATCCCTAGGGACTCACTCAGGATTCCTAGAGGATTTGCTATTTGGAACTGAATTCCAAGCTACCCACAGCCAGTGAGAGGAGCTGTTCTCCTGCTGCTGCTCAGTTTCCCACAAAATTAGAGATTTCTTCCCACCCAAAACAAGGAATAAGGCAGAAGGGAGAGAGATGAGATCTGTGATCAGACCTTACTTTCTACAACCAGCATAAAAACAACAAAATATCTGTTAATTTCAACTCTCTGTTCTTCTGGCAATTCAACAACATGTTTAAGTACTAATTATACATCTTGACTTTGTCCTCGAAACAATTTAGTTAAGCTGGGTAATATCTACTTTAAAATTTTTCATATATTATTTCTCCTCTCTTTACTACCTATTAAACATTTTACTTCATTTTGAATTCTGTGCTCTGAAGGTAATATATTTTATTTCTATCTTTCTTACATGTTGATCATTATATCATCAATTTTTGAAATAACTTCTACTAAATCTAAACACCTTTTATTGAAATATTGTATACTTAATAAAACCAGCACACTGTACCCCATGACTGCATTAATGTACACAGCTATGATTTAATAAAAAAAAAGAAAGAAAAGAAAAAGCATCATTATATAATATTTGGCTGTAGATAGACACATAATATTTTCTTTTAAAAAGCATCATGCCAATGTTTTCTATTGCTGAATATTTTATTGTTTGCTGTTTACCCAGTTGTTGTCAGTTCTAGTAACTACATGCATATTGTGTTTTTAAAAATATATTGCAGAAATTCTGGCTGGGCACAGTGGCTCACACCTGTAATCCTAGCATTCTGGGAGGCTGAGGCAGGTGGATTGCTTCAGCTCAGGAGTTTGAGACCAGCCTGAGCAAGAGCTATCTCATGGTGTGTTGTGTACCTGTAGGTCCAGCTACTCAGAGACTGAGGCAAGAGGATTGCTTGAGCCCAAGAAACTAAGGTTGCAGTGAGCTATGATGATATCATGGCACTCTGCCAAGAGCTACAGAGTGAGACTCCATTTCAAAAAATAATAATAAAATAAAAATATGTAAATAAATAAATAATATAGCTGAGATTCTATTAATATATTCTTTTGATAATGAACATATAGTCACATGACTTCTTGGCCAAAAAATGATCTTTAAGATTAATTGTGAAATGTGGACCCACAGTGGCAAAATACTTTGCCTTTGATCTTAGAATACAAAACAAAATTTCTACAGTTTCTTTCTCTACTTGAAAGAATTTGTGCAAAATGAAATACTATACTGTCATATTTCATAGTAAAAAAATTAATCATAAATTTAAATCTAATTGGTTCTACAATCTTGAGGTGATAAATGTTTCCCCTAACCTGAATAAGTCTAGAACTGAACTTTCCCCCAGTCAAGCCTCCAAATGATCATGCAGCCCAGCAGACTGTACCCTTATGACCTGGGCAGAAGACTCAGGTAAGCAAAACCTGGATACCTGATCTATGAAAACTGTGTGGTAACAAACGAGTGTTTTCTTAATCTGATAAGTTTTTGGTATTTGTTATGTAGCAACAGAAATGGAAAACTAATTTGGTAACTAAATAAAACTTCTTTAAATAGAAAATGAATAAAATTTTACCGTAGGTAATGCTTAATATAAATCTAGTGCCATAGTTTCTAGCTTTTAAAAATTTAAGTAGGTTACCTCTTTGAAGATTTCCCACTATGTCTATTTTCTATTAAAAAATATAATCAATAACAAAATTAAATGTATTAAAAGTTTTGTATTTGCTTTTTACACTTGATCTTAGCCAAAAGGCTGAGAAGTGATTGTATATATTTGCTTTTTAAAAAAATTTAACTTAGTCTTTTTAAATTTCTATATTTTAAAAACTTTATCATTCTAGTATTTCATGTCTATATGAAAATTTAGTAAATTGATGTAAAAAATTTTTATCATGCTTTTCGAATTTTGTGTCTATACCCATGTAAATGTAAATTTAATAATAATATGACTTGTTGAATTATGCAAAATGCTTCTTGATTTCCCAATGCAACTGTTGCAAATATTGCTCTAATTCTACTACCTCTAAAACTGCAAACGAAAGCAAAAGAAGAGAAAAAGAAAGAAAAGAAGCTTTGAAATAGTATTTTATCATCCAAGACTCTATTGCATTCATGCTAAGAGAAATATTAGAAAATTTGTCTTTCCTCTTACCCAAGTGCTTCCATTTCCTACTCAAATCCTGCACTATCTTAAGCAGTTTCTGTCTCCAATGTCAGCAATGGTGTCACCAACAAACCTTCATGGCATTCAGACATGAAGATACAGGCAAGAGATGCAGACAAGAATTTCTCTGAGGCCTACACATTATTAAGCTCTGGTCACAGCCTCAGTGATGGACCTAGTGGTCCTGGCTTCCTGGTATTCATGTTCTGTGTGGTCCCCTCCCACCTTGACTTATAGCTGGTCTACGTGACCAAAAGGACGTGGAAGTGACAGTGTGTGATTTCTGAGGCTAGCTAGTTCACAAGAGACACTGCAGCTTCCGTCTTGCTTGTAGGGACCACTGACTCTGGGAGAAGCGAAAGCCAGGTTTTGAAACTCCAGTAGCCCCATGGAGAGGTCTCCACAGGAAGAACTGAGACCTCTTATTCCACAACTAGCAACAATTTGGCCATTCAGTTAAGTGAACCCCCTTAAATGCATGTCCTCTACTCCCAGCCGAGCCTTCCGATGACTGTAGCTCCAGCTAAAATCTTGACTACATTTATAAGCTCCAAAGTTAGAACCACTAAACTTAAACCACTATCAAATTCCTAGCCCATAGAAACTATAAAAACTAATATATACAAGCAGACCCTGAGTTATAAACATCCAACTTATATGCAACTCGGACTTATGAACAGAGGCTATTATAGGAAGCCCCCAAGTTAGAAACATCTGACTGAAGTATAACTTGCACGTATGAATGAAGGCTATTACAGTTAATAAGTAAATGTACCTGTTCCAACTTACATGCAGATTCAACTTAGAACAACTTATAGAACCTATCTTGTTCACAACCCTGGGGCTGCCTGTATTATTATAAAACACAAATTTGTATACACTGTAATCAATCACTGAGGCATAGGAGGACGCCTATAGACATCCTCCTGGCCACAGGAGTGGATGTCCAGGATTATAAGGCATGCAATTACCCTGTTGAATGCTGGATCCTGAGTGACAGAGGCACTCAAGTGTTTTTTAAAACATTTTTTATAGTTGTTTGTGATATGCAGGGCTTTCTAAAGTGCAGTCTCCAGAGCAAGTTTCTCTCTAGCCTACACCAAATGATGTTACTGTTATCAAACACGATAGTCATCAAACCCTGAGACCAAAAGAAGTAGTGACAGAGCCTCAAGCCATCCCCCTGGGTAGAGTGCTGTGGCATCACAGCTCACAGCAAGCTCCAACTCCTCAGCTCAAGCAAGTCTCCTGCCTCTGTCTCCCAAGTAGCTGGGACCACAGGCACCCGCCACAGCACCCAGCTATTTTTTGGTTGCAGCTGTCATTGTTGTTTTGGCCAGCCTGGGCTGGATTCGAACCTGCCACCTTAGGTGTATGTGGCTGGCGCTTTAGCCACATGCACCACAGGCGCTGAGCCTGCTTATGCTTTTAATACTACCTCTTTTGGAGGCCAAGTTTTAAGACCAGCCTGAGCGACATAGACTACAAGGCTCCCTGAGTTTCCTCTTATGCTGACATTATGTGCTTACATTTCTACCCAATGGTAGTGAATCTTGCTTTGCTTAGACCTCCTCCAAACTGTCACCCGTAGCTCTCTGGATGTCCCTCTTACTGTCTGTCCCAATCTTGTGGGTGGGTTAACTGAAACTCCTGGAATCTTCCATACATCTTGACATAATATAGTTAGACAAATATTACCACTACAGACTATGCCCTATGAAGTTAGAACCCCAAAACTACAATTTCTCTGAAAGCAGACCCACTTAAAAAGTCATAGCAATTTTTCATAATGCTTTAGCGACAGTAGCATTCCTTTTATGATCCAATTGACTGCATCCTTTTCCTAAAACAAAGAAAACACTGCCACTAAATTCTCCATAAAACGTTCGTATCTGAGATACTACCATGCAAGACGTATTTAAGACTGTCGTGGGCTAAAGATAAAAACAACAGATGTCAAGCCGAAGAATTTATACTCTGAAATTGTAACACTGGAGTTAGAAGCCAAAATACAGTTTACTGCCAATAAACTCTTCTCACAGAAAGATATATGGGAAAAGAGGAAGAGGCACTCCTTTCTATAGTTAGAAAAGTAAACATCCCTCTGAAGCCTGGGGGCCTAAAGCATGTCATTTTGCCCTCCATGCTAAGGCTGTGGTCATTTTATCCTTAGAGGGAAAAAAAAACCCAACTGAGTGCAGTTTTGCTTTCTGTCACACTTTAAATGTATTGTGATTTAATTCTTTATAATCAATCCTTATCGAGTCTGAGAAAATTCCTTGAAAAACACCGACATAGATTTCAACAAGAGTTTTCTAGGTGTTGTTCCGTTTAAATCCCTTCCCCCATTTCATGCTTATCTTCCATCCTAGCAAGTTACTTCTGGCATAAATTTTTTAGGCCCGCGGAGCCATATAAATTTGCATGGCCAACTTTAGTACAAAAAAAGATGCTGATTAAATCAAGCTGACAGCCCTGTAAGTTCTTTCTTACACAGCATTTCCTGCCTATGGCATTACAGAATGAAGTTTGAAAACTTTACACTGTAAAGGAAGCTATGTAATACTTGACACTAGGTATAATGCAAGAAATCTGAAGTTATTAAATACATACAAATCCTCTTGCCCTATGTCCCCTATATTTGAAAAACAGGATTCTTCTTTTCTTTTATGAATCATTGGATGGCTTTATGCTTTTAAAGTATCTAGTTCATATCAGATATCATCCAAGAAGCTTCAGTAAAGTCTGTCATGTAAAACAGTAGTTCTAGGTGTTTAAAGAGGCCTGACCCATGAGATTGTTTACTACCTTGTTTTTATAGGAGATCTCTAGAGAATGAACTTTCATTGAACTCAAATATCCAGAGATAGAGAACAAAAGGATGGATCGATAATAGCTTCGTGGGCTTCTCCACCTTCAAAGGTTAGTTTTATTGAAGGCACCTAGAGTCCCATGGGGTTCTCTGATATGACGGGGAGGTAAGAACTACAACACCTCAATATTCAAAAGCACAGTACACACACAAACTGCCTAATAACTAATTGTGGTCACACGAGTTCTCTAAAAATAATTGGAGTGATTAGTAAGTACTTTATGCTATGACCCTGAAATCAAGAATTGCTTATAATACAAAAAAGAAAAAAACTCCGATGGTAACGATGCAAGACCAAGGAGAAAATGAATTTAATACAGCTATTTTTTAATAATCTTCATTCCTAAAATATACCCAAATTCCTAACAAAAACAGTTCTCCTGCTTCAAGTTAATGGTTGGGGTTGAACAAACAAACCAAGTTAAAACTCCCTGTTACAAATATCAGCCTAATCTATAAACACTGAATAAGCATAATCTTTTATTTTTGGAAAAAGGAGTTGTGAGGGAAATAAGATTTAAATAGAAATAACTTTTAACACAGATGTCAAATTCGAAAATACCAATAAGAGGCCAAATAATAAATCACCCTTTCTTTTAAAAAATAATTGCATCTTAGACAACCCAAATAATATGCCATTATAAAATATATCCATTTCAATAGCATTCATATAATATTTATATAGTCTTGAGGTAGTCTCTTACTTGTAAGTCTGTAATTTCATTTTAAAAAACATAGACACCACTAAGTTTGTTTACAACAGCTTAATTCCATGCTTAGTGTATACTCAGGGAGTAAGTGATCATTTAGCCACCAACATGAGCATGTGATTTATAGAAACGTCTTCCCAAATCTAAAAGTAGCAATGTTGCCAACTCACTGGACAATTTCAGATGAGGCTTCTGCCACTCTGCATGTCTGTGCTCTATGTATACGTGTGTATGATATGAGGCCTGTTAATATTTTTACAACTATACATATCAACCATAGAGCTTTATTTAGTACACAGCACAGAACCTAAGTCAGTAGTCCAAAGAAACTTACTCTCATTAATATTCAGAAAGACGTGAACTCAAAAAAATTTTTTTAATTCACTGGTATTTATTCCCTACCCCTATCCCAAGCAGACCTCTCTGCACCCTGAATGTCAGGAAACGACAGTCTTTCATTAATTCCCTCAGGTAGAAGTGAGGAATTTACTCAATGTGATACCCTGTTTCATGTTTAACGTAAATATTCTACAACCTGACTCTAAATCATTTAGACTTTTGGATTCAACATTAGCATTGTGAAGAATAAATCCAGACATTTAACTACTTTATAGGAAATACAGATAAAGAGGAACACGCTGAGTGACATGGGGATGTCACCCGCAAATTACATCCCCCTTGTCGATGGGGAAATGACGGAACTCCACTCCAACACAATTGTAAGAGCAGAGGTGAAACATATAGAGTCTAAGATTTAAAAAGCATGAACCAATCATAGTGGACAGACGTAAATTGTGAAAAATTTTATAGGATCCCTGGATTAAGTGAACACAGATCGGATGATATTAAGCAACTCACCATAAATTGATCACAGTTGAAGCTGGATGATGGGACATGGGGGTTCATTATATTGTCCTACCTTTCTAATGTTTGAAGTTGGGGGATGGGATATGGGGGCTCATTATATTATCCTATCTTTGTTTATGTTTGAATTTTTCTAGTGTTTTGTTTTCAGAGCCAAGGTCTCTCTCTGCTGCTTAGGCTGGAATGCAGTGGCACATAGCTCCCTATGGCCTCCAATCCTGCCTCAGCCTCCCGGGTAGCTGAAACTACAGGCACGAGCCACCACCCTCAGCTCTAAGTAGATTTTTTTTAAGTCTGAAAAAGTTGAAAAGAAGCAAGGGCAAACTAGTGAGGGAAAAATATTTCTGCCCCAACAGACCAGGAATATGGGTCATTGCCTTCAGGGACTAACTCCTGATACAATTCTCTGGAAGGCTGGAGATAAATTAAAAAAAAAAAAAAAAAAAGCCTGAACTCAGATTTTGAAGTTTTCATGCTGTTACTTTCACTAAACTGGCTGCCAGAGTGTTTTATTTCAAGTTATACATAATACACAAATTGAAGTAATTTATTTGGCCAATTTCTGGCCTTAATTTCAGAGACTTCAAAAATCTAAACGTAAAACGTTACATTAAAAAATACAGACTTCTCTAAAAATAGTTAATATTTTTCTATAAATTACAGGTCATTAGTATTCAAAATTAAATCATATTCAACGCTTATAAGACTGCGTACTTCCAGCTACCTAATATCTGAGGAAACGAGTTCTTTTAAAACCCACAATTATTGCTTTAGACTAATTAAACAGAAATGACAGTTCAAGTGCACCGGATATTATTCCACTAACGACAGTAAATGAAATAATACGAGATCTACACAGAAATACTAGAATGAAACATCAACACAAACTTAAAATAGTTCTGAAACTAGCAGGATATTGAAAGTACCGTTCTTTGATAAGTGTACAGCCAAAAGTTTCTTAATACTGCACAGATTTCAACATTTTCAGGTTTCTATCATATTCTTCCAAATATGTAAGTGTCTGTCATCTACTTTATGATGGTCCGGAATCTTTTTATTCTACTCATGTATGTGACGACAAATAATAAGTATAATTTAATAAATTACCAGGAAAATATGACAATATTTATATTTCACACTCCCAATATTTTCTACATCAAAGAGAGTAGAAATGTTATTGAAAGATCTTTTCCACTTATTGTTATGATAATCGTACTGAATGACCATGCTTGTCATGGAATTTTAAGCATACAAAGTGAAATACAAGGAACCTGAGTTACATTACATATGTTTAATATGATTTTTACTTATGGTAAACAGAAGGAATAAGGGGAAGCATTTATACATATAGTAACATTCTGGAACAATCTCTGAGGTCAGCCTTGCCATAATTTGAATTGTGGCTGTAACTGTATCTTACTCTAAGTACTCACATTTTCCTTATAAATATGATGAAATCGTTTTGTGGTAAAAACAAGAAAAAGCATATATAACATACATGACATGTTACAGCACCAGAATGATTTTATTTTATAAACGTTAGTTAGGAAAAATGGAATACATATGTTTCTTGGATGTAATTTTTTTAGAGATTCAAATTTATTCCAAATGTATATATTTTTAAACTAAACTTGGCCCTATTTGTAATGTAAGCAATAATGCAATCAAAGGCCCACTAATCATTTCATTCATTATTTTTCCATAGTGTTCTTAAATTCCCCTGTTGAATTCAGTCAAATAAAGTCCTATTGGGTAATTTTATGATTCCTTATGGAGTAAGAAACCACCAGTTATATACAAATTTCTCTGAATAATTTTATAATTCATTACGTCGTAGGAAATTAGAAATTACCTATACACTGCCAAAGCCAAGATCAAGTTAAAACCTATGTGAAAGCAGCCATATTAATAAATGAAATTGGTGGTTACCTACATGATATACAACAGAAGCTTTGAGAAAACACTGAATTTGTTCACCAATATCTAAAATGCCACCACGGCAGATTAGTTATCTTATCATAGGACTCTATACATTTAAGATAATTATTAAAGGGTAAGGTACCATTTTAAACACAGGAAGTAATTTATACATTATTATAAATAATTTTGTTCTTTCATTGACAGCATACTTTGATAGGAGGAAGATGGAAAAAATTAAAAGATATAAAACAGAGAGAGCAATTATAAAGAAGTTAACCTTCATTTTCTGTCAATTTTGAAAAGGTCCAAATCTACATATTTACATTAGAAATGTTATACGCAAAAAATACAGACATATTTCTGTTGGGGAATGTGAATGAGTGCCAGAACAAAGAAATAGCACACCAAGGTATTCAAGTAAAATAGAGGATAATTAAACAAGATGGCACACAAAATACTATACAGCACAGTGCTTGAGAGTAAACAAAATAGTGACGATGACAATGGTGATGGTAATTTCCACTGCTATAATTGTTAATAAGCTTCAAAGTTGGATATAAATGCAGGAAAACAATGTTGGTTTATTTTGTATTTCTGGACAGTTTGGTTAAGTTTATTTTAATACATAAAAATCTCTAAAGTGAAACTAAGATAATTTTATCACATCCTGACTAAATATCATATAAAAACAAATCTTGCTTCTAAGTAGTGTGAGTAGGAGACAGAGAGAAGAAATATCTTAGGGGTAAGGAAAACGAATCTGCATTTAAATTCTGAATAGCTGTGATCAAGTCTCGATTTTACCACTTGCAACTATGATCCCGAGCAGGTCTGTTAACAACTCTGAGCTTCCTTTCCACTCCTTTTCCAAAGCAAAGGAGAGTCTATGTTTGCCAAGACCTTTTCAAGAGGCAAGACAATGTTTTGGGTCAAGTTATCACTGGCGATGAAACATGGGCATACCAATGTAACACGTATATACATACAATGGTGACATTAATTCCGACTAATCTACCTTCAAGGAATATTACAAAGCTCAATGGGTAAAATGTTTTAAAATGACTTGAATACTCTGATGAGATCTGACAATTAAATCGGAACACTTGTCACCATGAGCTTACACTGGCACACTGTACAAAGAGCTTCATTAAGGTTTCATAACCTTGGGATATCAGTGACTCACAGCTGTGTTCATGTTGACATGGGGTGGTGTCCTGCTGAGTGGTAGTCATTATTGTTATGTGTGTTTTTGTGCAGTGGTGAGAATGTTTGGACTTGAATTAGAGCAATGAACAAACATTAAATTTCTTGTTAAACTAGGCAAACATGGAAGTAAAATTGAGGACATGTTAGTCTAAGTTTATGGGGATAATGCCACGAAAAAAAGACAGTGTACAAATGGATGAAATGTTTTTCTGAGGGGAGAGAAAGCATTATTGATGACGAGAGGTCATGGCACTCTACCCAGGATGACAGACTCTGTCTCAAACAAAAAAAAGAAAGACATTTTGATGACATTCAGGACATCACAGATAGTACAAGGACAACTCTGATAGTATAAAAGGAGTTCCAAAGTTGCTTTGAAGGCAGTGTTATCATTGCATAGCTTCCCAAAGGTACCTCAAAGGTTACCGTAGTGATATTCAGCAATGAAGTGTATAGCATGTACATACCACCTTTTCTAGGGCAAGTTTGCGAACTTAATTGTCAGACCTAGTATAATCCTTGAACATTATCATTAAGATTTTACTTAGGTATACCATAATTTTAGAAAAGCTGCTATGAAAAACTCAATTTTTCTCCTCAGAGACTGCAGAACACAGAACAGAATGTCTCACTGGAAAAACGTCTTTGAATAGTAATAAAACAGCCCCAGAAGAGAGCAGGTAGCGAATTAGTTATACTAATTCAGCCGGGATGACACAGTTTTCTCATTTGTTAAATACTGGATAACATCAAAATTTCCTCCCAGCTTTAAAATTATAATATTACCTAGTCACATCCACTTTCCTTGATTTTTATAAATATAAGAGGCTGTAACAAACTAGTCTCTGAGCTAAAGGCTGAAGCAGGCATTTTGAAAACCTCTACAATATGAGGCTTAACCTCTATCCAGTCATGTAAGAAAAGTTTAAATAGTACTACTATTAATATTTTAAGTTGCTCATCTATTTTCTGTGATAGTTTAGCTCTTTTCTATGGAGGTAAGAGTTTCTCTGATATAGCAAAAGGGTTCGACGTTAGTGTTTAGAATTTAGAGTTATTTTTAAATCTAAATTTTCCTTTACCTTCTCAAGTATTATTTGATGAACTACTCAAGTGGCAAAATTTAAACCTTGTGGAATGGAACGGATTATGGAGGAAAACAATAACAACAAAAAATACACTAAGTTTTAACAGTGATAAGTGAATAATTAGATTTAATTGCCCTAAAATGAACTTCTAAAAACAAGAACTGAGTTACCTGTCTTCCCTTAAGTCCCTTCTTTCCACGGATCCCAGGAACACCCTGGAGTATAGAAAAGTCACAAATACTTGTTAAATGAATTAATTGACAGTATAGAGCCTCTTTACTCAACCAGCAATTAATGAAGCATGCCAAAGACATTGCTCTATAAACTGGCATGATATTTTTAAAAGCTTCAATATATTAATTTCACTGAAGC
The DNA here is from genome assembly GCA_963574575.1 of Galagoides demidoff. Lineage (NCBI taxonomy): Eukaryota > Metazoa > Chordata > Mammalia > Primates > Galagidae > Galagoides > Galagoides demidoff. The sequence goes on along the minus strand of CAUYQV010162584.1, from coordinate 17,836 downwards.
AGCCCTTTTCTTTAAAACAAAATTCTGATTTTGTTCAGGCATCTATCTCGTCTGTATTTCCAAACGGGATGCTAACCAGCCTTAGGTAAAGCCAACGTGGAAAGGGCAAAGTAGAGAGAAGGATGATGCTCTCACGGTGCTCCAACCATCTTGTGCTTTGATCCTACATAACCTAAGGACTTCTGGTCATGCAAGAAGCAGTAGGGCATAGTGCTTAAGCAACCAGCTCAGGTTCTGGAGCAGAATATACTAGTGTCCAAATCCTGGCTCTATTCTTACCACTCATATAAAGTCTAAGATAAGTCAACTATCTTTATGTGTGCCTCATTTTTTCTTCAATAATGAGAATGACTGTAGCTATATTACAGTGTTCTGTGGGCATTAGAGAAGTTAATTCATATAAAACACTTACATATATACACACATACACATTTTGATATACATATGCATATATACAAAACCATTCCATAAATCATTAGCTTCTATAATCATCATCATTAAAAATTTCTTTATTTTTAAGCTAGTTTGAATTGGAGCTTTTCGTTACTTCCTGTTTATAGCATCCTACTTGATATAAATATTTTGAGACCGGTAAATTAAGAAATCTTGTCACGGCTCGGCACCTGTGGCTCAATCAGCTAAGGCCCCAGCCACGTAAACCTAAGGTGGCGGGTTCGAATCCCCAGCCCGGGCCCGCCAAACAACAATGATGGCTGCAACCAAAACATGGCAGGGCATTGTGGCAGCTGCCTGTGGTCCCAGCTACTTGAGAGGTGGAGGCAGGAGACTCGCTTGAGCCCAGGAGTTGGAGGTTGCTATGAGCTGTGATGCCATGGCACTCTACCCAGGGGGATAGCTTGAGGCTCCGACTCAAAAAAAAAAAAAAAGAAGAACTGTGTATCTACAGGAGACCCACCCATTTTAAAGACCCACCCATGCCAATCTGCATGATGGGTTCTGTTATTAGACTGTTCATTATGTGTTCATTTATTCACCTGCCTATTTACACATTGACCCATCATCCATCTGTCCACCCAACTAACCACTCAGCTATCCACCCACTGGATAAGAGTGCCACTAGACAGACTCAAAATGTGAGCTTTTTATCAGGGAGAGAGATTGAAGGTAGAGGAGATAATTACTGAGGAAACAAGATCTGATCCAAGATCAGATTGTTGGGGGGAAATCTTTGGGAGGAAGACATATGCTTCCTTTTCTTTATCTTTTCTTTTTTATTTCTTCTTCCACCACTCCTACTTCCCTCCCAAGACCAGAAGGAAGAAAAGGAAAATGTTTGGGTGGTAAAGAAGATTTTCTCACTTAACCCCAGTCCTTAATCTGTTTATTTACAAAATAAGGATTTACTGGATTACATATCTTGCTCCAACTGCAATTTCCTTTCTTAGAGTTATCTTCTAAAGATATGTCATAGGGCAGCAATTCACTGTCATAGTTAGCATGTCCTAGCCCAGGACCAGGAGAAAGGAATTAGAATTCCTTCTAAGAGCTTCTATTCCAACTGATAAAAATATTCATCACAAAGGATAGATTATACAAGAGTTGGCAGATCTTTTAGAGTTCATGAGCTAAGTCTTCACTTATTCACTGTTATTGAAAGGTTCCTTTGTGAGTAGTAACACTACCTCCCCTTACCCTTGCAATAGTAACTACCAATGTTATCGTGTGCTTATTATGTATGGAGTACTGTTCTAAGACCTTTACATGGATTAACTCAGTTAACCCTATATGGTCTTTTTAAAACGCGATAACTAAAACACAGCAAGGTTAAGTAATTTGCCCCGTGTCACACAGCTACTAAGTGGAAGAACTTGGAGAGTATCGACCTTAACAAGTACACATGTGTTTATCTGGAGAACACATTGAGGTCTGGAACACGTGTGTGTGCCATCATGCCACCCAGATGGGCCAGTGCTCCTCAGGAAACTCAGCCCATCTGAGGAGTGAGATCAGACAAGGTGACAAAACCATGGCCATTTAAGAAAACCTGGGAATTAGGATTTTTAGGATGGGCATGAAGAAAACTGATAGAATGAGACAGTTTACTGGAAAGACCAGGGGAACTCCCTTCCTGGTGTTCTTCCTTCCTCTCTCCCCCTCCTTCCCTTCCCCATACTGCCTTCTTTCCCTTGCTCCTCTTCTTTCTTTCCAGCTCTCCCCTTTCTTCATTTAGCCCTCAAGACTCACCCCTCTACTGGACTGTATCCTGGCCCCCACAGGGACTGTGACCACTGCCCAGATCCTCTCAGGGCCTCTCCTGCACTCACCACAGGCTCCTGCCCCATGGATTAGAAGCCACAGGTCCCATTCGCTGGGCATTTTTCACACACAGGAATGTGGTTTTTAATGAATAGCTCTACTCTGTGTTACACTTTGTTCTCTTGTACACATTCCTCTGTGAGTGGAATCATGTCATGGGAGGGCAGAAGCTGGGGCATATTGCATACTTGGACCTCAAAGGCCCGATGCAGTGAAATTCCATCCCAAGCCTGTGCAGACTTCGATTTGGGCCACACTGTTTAATCTCCATCCATCTGTGGTCTCTGAAATCCTTTCTCATTAAAAATTAGAGATCAGAAAAATATGGTCCCTCAATCCCTCTCAAGGCCCCCCAGCATTTGTCAGCTGTGGCTGGGACCCTTTCCTTTCTCAATGTCCTAACATGACATAGCCCATCACATTGTCTCTGGGCCGCATGTGACCAGCTGGCTCAGACTTTCATGGACCCTGTGCTAGGACAGCCTCTGTGTAGAGCCTGTCCCCACACCCTCCTTCTCTTTCTTCCTCTCCTGTGCTCCTCCTCCTGACTTTGTCACTGGGACAGAATTTCCAGGCTGTCCCTTTAGTGCTCTTTGTACATGGCTTTATGCTGCTTCTTACATGTGTGTCCTTCCTCGTTAGATTAAAAGTTACTTAAACAATACAGCAAATATTGCTTGGCACTTGTCATGTGCCAGCCACCATGCTAGATGCTGGGGACACAAAAGGGAATGCACAGTCCTTGGAAGTGACAGGGTGTCAACAAAAACTCTAGTAGCAGAAGATAGGAGTGTAATGAGAGAGGTGCATGTCGGGTGGTTTGGGGGGGCATCCCTGGTGCCCAGCCTCCTACAAAGGCAGAGAGGATTAGACGGGGAGCCTGGAGAGATGCCTGCGGTCAGGCCTGGCCAGCAGTGGGTGCTTGACCCCTGTTAGCCATTATTGCTCTCCTCCCTCTGCTGTCATCCCCCAACCTCCAACATAATACCACACAGACTGTGTTCTAAGTAAAATATAACAAGTGAATATCAGCCCCTCAAGAGAGAATTAGTGAAGCTGGAGAGAAGAGCAGACTTTCTTGGCTGGGAGAAGGAAGTGGCGCCATCAGGAGGAGAGAGCCTAGGAGGAAGAGACCAGGACCCTGCTCTGATTGGCCAGGCCCCTCCAGCTCCGGTCACTAGATCCTTGATGGCCCCTACTAAGTCTCCCCATTGCTTCCCTCTTAACTTTTTTTCTCCAGAAATAGGACCTTTTCATACCCTTTTGAAGTTTCAATCAGGAATGGTTCAAAGCCTGTCCGAATACTCACACTCCCTTCAATTCAGATCACCTCTATACACAGTTATCAAATTCTCCCCATGTGCCAGACACTGTGCTGGGCTCTGAAAATACAGCTGTGACTGAGGCCTGCCCCTCCCCCATGGATGGAGTGCTGGGCTGACCTTACCTAACAGTGTGGCCGGGGAAGTGGAGGGCCGGGCTTGGATTCCCTGATCCCAGGATGAGGTTTTGTGTGATTTTAACTTATTTGCAGATAATTAACCTTAGGGTCAAAAAATCCTACCCTTCTGCCTCTACGGAGATTGAAATCAGATTTTTGAGGAGAAGCAATTGCTGTGTAGAATTAAAAACTTCTTGATGAATACTGCCGTCATGACATGGGGAGGAAATCACAGTAGCACTTTCTGCTATGTAATTAAAAAACCAAAAAAGCAAAGATGAATGAAATACCCACAAGTGAAAATGGGATTTGGTTTTCAACAGAGGAAATTAGAGTTTTATCAGCGACGTGTGGAGTATGTCCTGAATCATTTCAAAAGTACAGCAGGAGGTCACGTGGCACATTTCTTTAATCTATGCAATGCCATGGCCCAAGAAAGGGAATTTTTACTTTAAAGAGATGTGACTTTTTTTTACATCCTAACCAAAACACCCAAAACATTTCGTAGACTCAGCTGGGGCTTACCTATTTTGTTTTCCCTCCTCTCTACTGCCACGCCCTGACCTTAGTAGTCACACTGATTCTCCAGTCTTTAACTACATTTACACTTTACATGTAAAAATTAGTAGCCCAGGGCAGTGCCTGTGGCTCAAAGCAGTAGGGCACTGGCCCTATATGCCAGAGTGGTGGGTTCCAACCCAGCCCCTGGTCAAAAACTGCAAAAAAAAAAAAAAAAAGAAAAAGTAGTAGCCCAGAGCTGGGCTTGGTTGACAGAACTGTGGAGTTCATGCCTTACTCCCTCATCCTATATTTCCTCAGGATTATGAGAGCAAAGCAGAGAGCCCAAAGCTGCTACACACTGGTAGGTCCCTCTAGTAGTGGGGGGCACTGGTTGTGAAGTCAGAGAGACCTGGGTTCTGGTCCCAGCCTAGTTCCTTGCTTTGTAACCCTGTGAAGTCAGTTGACCTCTCTGAGCTTTATTTTCTACGTGTATGCTATAAGGCTTGGAATATTCTCATCATAGAATTGTTATAAGAATGAAGTGAAATGGATATATGAATGTCTACTGTATAATAAGTCCACAGTAAGTACCAGCTATAGTAAGAAATAATACTGGGGCCACTTGTGGTGACTTACACCTCTAATCCTAGCACTTTGAGAGGCCAAGGAGGGAGGATCGTTTGAGTTCAGGTGTTCAAAACTAGCCTGAGCAAAGTAAGACCCTGTCTCTACTAAAAGTAGAAAAATTAGCTGGGCATGGTGGCATATACCTATAGTCCCAGCTACTCAGGAGGCCCAGGCAGGAGGATTGCTTGAGCCCAGGAGTTTGAAGTTGCTGTGGGACTCTAGCCTGGATGACAGTGAGATACCATCTCAAAAAAAGAGAAAAGAAAAATAATTCTGGAATTCAAGCATGCCAAATGCTTATCTAAGGAATTTGGGATTTGCCAAAACCTACTCTGGACAATGACTATCACTTCTTAGCAAGTTCCAGTCACAGAATTATATAGAAATATAGTCCCACATCATTCTTATGAGAATTCTTGAAAGCTGGGCTGGAGAATGAGCCTCATTCTGGAGGCCTAAGAGAACTCTTCCACCCCCATGCTGATGCTCAGGGTCAGGCTACTGAGCTGCAGGTCCTTAGTCCTATTCTCCTGAGGAAGGAAGCTATGGCCAGCTCTCATTCCATAGGAAAAAGACCTGGTCCTCTTCAGGATGCTGAGTGCATGGGAGAAGAAAGTAGGCCTTGCCTTTTTGATCTTTGTTGCCCTGTGAAAGGAAATGATAATGATGGCAGAGAACATAACACTTGAAGTGGCCAGATAATCCGGGCAGTCTCCAGGTTGTGGACAACCCCACTTATGGTGTTCTATACTTATAAACAGGCTCCCAAGGCTCCCCACAAGGATAATTTGCTTAAGCTAATAACTCGGGAACTAGTTTCTTCCGTGCATGTAAACAAACCCACCTGGCAGAGTAGTTCATTGGCATCATCTTTATGCTAGCAGCTAGTCTCATAGACAGATAGAGCAGCAGCTGATAGAAGTTCAAGAACATGAAGGATCAGAAGATCCAGCGCCAGGAAAGTTTACAAGAAAAGACTTGCTGAAAGCTTCCATCTCATCAAAGCAGGAATTGGTTAACGTGAGAAGCAAAAGCCGAGAGGTTTCCAAAGGTTTATTTTTACCCTGCAGTTTGTGAGAGCATCAGCTGCCACAAGGCCATTCACGATGAAAAAGAGAAACGGGCTGCACACGCAATCCTGGGAACCCTTTTCGAGAACCCAACTTCAGTGGTAAACTCCCTCCTCTGGCAACAGAATCAGATCCTGACTCTCCAGCACCCACCTCATCCTTTCCAGCACCATCTCCCATCATCATCTTCCATCCATTTTAGCCAACTTTGTTGCCTCACGAGTGCCCCCTCCAGTGAGCAAGGTACAGAGGTGACATCAGATGACTGTCAATCTTTAATTTTCTTTTTCAAAATGTCTCCCAGCTCTTCTCTAAACTTTTTATATGAGTTTGTTTTTATGTTCTTTCTGGTTAAATTAAAAGAAAGAGCACAATAGTTTCTGTAACTTATCATTACAGTGCAGGGATATCATTATCATTCAAGTATTACACTCTATTATTATCACAACATACGAACCATTATAGTATTGTTGTTGTTATTATTACTGCTGTATATGTAGTAATAATTAGTACTGTATATGTAGTTCACTTGTATCATAAATGCCTTATATAAATTATCTTATTCAATCTTTATACCATATATTGCTGTATACACAGATATAATGTGCACTTTTTTACACAAATTTTTGAGGGAAAAATAATGCACATTATATATGTGTAGTATGGCTTGGGAACCAGGAAACCCATCAGGCCTCCCAGGACTGCTGCACCCCCACCCCCACCCCAACCTGAGCCCACTGAGTGCACAGGGGTCTAGTCGGGCAGGGATCTGGTATCTGGTGAGAGCAGGCTGGGATGGCTTCCATCCAGCACCGCAATCAGGAGAGCAGCCCCTGACATGGCCAAGAAGGAATGGTTTCCAGGAGAGAGGGAAAGAGCAACCTTCACAGAGCAGGCAGCTGTGGGAGGGCAGTGCAATCTGCACATTTATCAGGAGAGTGTTAGCCCTCCCCAAATGTGTCTCTCTCGAAGGGAGTTTTCCCGAAAGTTTGGGCTAAAAATGGGGATGCATGTTATACACAGGAGCACATTCTTATATGGCAAAATATGGCAATCTTTGATATAGGTATTATATTACAAACATCTTATACATGAGGAAATTGACACAAGATGAGGATAGGTAATTAGAGCCTGAAGAGTTTTTTTACAAATAAGAGAGAAAGAGAAATGATAGGGGCATAGAGGTAGATAGGAAACTGTATCTATTATAGCACAGTATACCATAACCTATGTACAAATAGATAATTCTTCCCTTCCTCATAATTGTTGCCTCTAAAAAGACCAACCCAGTAAGCTAAGCAGCCTTCTAAAAGATTCAGTCCACATTTACTGCACAACGTGACACCTGGTTATTTTGCAGATTATATTTAAATGCAAAAGCATCATTATAAGTCATTAACTTTAAAACAGAAGCTAGAAACTTATATTTTCAGTTTTGCCTCAAGGGCTTTTTTTACTATGTGTACCCTATGTACTATGGCTGTTTATTGCCAAATTATTATCTGTCTACCATTCTATCCATCTGTGAATAACTCAGAGCTAAGTTAAATAATTTACTCAAGGTCACAGAGCTAGTAAGTAGCAGAACTATACTCTAATTCCAGATTCTCTGGTCCTATCAACTGCCATCTCAATGTCTCTTTCCCCTGATCCTGCACTTGATATGGGTAACTCACCAGGTCATGCCAGTAGACTAGACCAAAGAAAATATGGGAAACTCAGTGATTAAGGGGATAGGGCTTTAGAGCAAGACAGCTCTGGGCCCAGCTCCTGGCTCCACCCTACTCCCTAGTCGGTCTCACCAGGCCCCATTTCTCTTGGGGCTCTTGTGAGGACTAAATGAAATATAGATGTAAAGTGTCAGCACATAAGTGGTCATTGTGGTTAAAATTAATAGTACATCACACACCCCTGGCTGTCTTTTCTTAAGAATTGTTTCTCTTTTACCAACTAACAGAGCAGTTCAAAGTCTGAGAGGCCTTTGGAAAGCTCTGAATGTGTACCATTCATGACTGTAGTCAGTAACAGTGGTGTCAAACCTCCAGTTTCACTGTTTGGTATGTTGCCTCCATCCTGTTGAAAACACTCTGTGGCACTGTCCCTGTCTGTGACACTCTGTGGCGCTGTCCCTGTATTGTCTCTTGTTGACTTACCAAAAATTGTAAAGAAGGTTGTATGTCCTGACAGCCACTGATGCTCTCCTTTTAGAAAACTATTGTCAAGAAGATTGGAAAGCTGGCTTAAAACACTTATAAGTGGTTTAAGGAGGGAAGGATATAGATTAGTTCTTTATTGCTAAGTAACGAATTATCCCCCAGACAGAGTAGCCAAATACAACAGACACTTTATTCTAATATAGTGTCTATGGTCAGGAATTGGAGAGGGAACAGCTTGGCCAGCTGATCTGGTTCTGGGTCTTTCATGAGGTTGTAGTCATGATATCACCTGGAGCCACAGGCATTGGAAGGCTCAGCTGGGGCTGGAGGACCCACTTCCAAGCTCATCCACTTGGCTGTACCAGCAGAGCTCAGTTGCTCCCTGGCTGTTGGTCAGAGACCTCAGTTCCTCCCTCAACACAGGGCCACACAGCAGACTGTTTCCATAAGCTGAGGACCCAGGACAGAGCAAGGCAGAGGCCACAATGTCCTCTCTAGCTCCACTTTGGCAGAGACACACTATCACTGCTGCCACACAGATCAACCCTGGTTTGGTGTAGGAGGGACCACACAAGGCAGGAATAGCAAGAGGTCGGGTACCCTGGGGGACACCAGAGTCTGACCATCACAGCTGGTGCATTCTCATCTCTGAGGAACTTGATCATTCCCCTCCTCCTCCACTTCTCATAACTTTTGCCTCTAAAAAGATCAACCCAGTAGGGCAAGAAGCCTTCTAGAGGAATACGCAGACCCTATTTATTCTAAGGCATGTCACCTTAGAGTATAGTGTGGATTATATTAAAGTGCAAAAAGTCCAATTGATCATATTAGTTTAAAAACCCAAGCTAGAGACTTGTGTTGCCATTTTAAGGTAAAAGTTTTTCTTTTTTTTCAATACATGTACCCTTGGCTATTTGTTACAGAAATGGCTGCAGATTTACCTGTAGACCAGCACAAATTCAACTCTTTTAGAAATCTGAAACATCCTAAATGCTTAGAATAAGCCTTTATTTTTAACCTAGAAAGGAGAATCATCTAAGAATGATGTTAGAATTTTTGCCTCAGCTGCTATACTGTGGACTAATTTACATCCTATCTCACTCAGCCCTCTTCTCTCTACCATTCCCATTAGTACATGAGGCTGACCCCTCCTGCCTCTGCACTAAGCCTGATCATTTTCAATGAAGACATTGATTTAAACTTATTCCACTTTCCTTTTACCCTATGAATTAGTGTTAGGAAATGAAATCAAACTTCATAGGTTACATTAGTAACACAGCTGAGCTAGCACGAAAGGAGATCACATAGTGACTTCGAACAAAAGTAAAACTGAGCAGCAAAAAACTCCCAGAAATACTCTCAGAACCACGAAAGGGGTCCTAAAAGGCAGTGGAGAGAACAAGAGATAGAATATCCTCTGGACTCCTGTGAAGGCAAGCGAGTCCCCGCATCCCTTTCTGGAAGCATGTGAGTAGCAGAAGATGGCATTGGCTGACTGACCCAACCCTCATCCATAACTTTCTTATCCCTGGCCTAGAGATGGCCATGCAACCCAGTTCTGGCTGGCAAGAATAAGCAGAAGTTTCTGAGTGAGGTTTCCTGAGGTTGTTTTGCCTGGCATGCCACTTTGGGCTTTTACCATATAGACCTGTGTACTTCTATTGTGACAGCCAGAGGGGGACCAGCCATCTTATGACCACCAGGGAAATACACATGAAGACAGCTTGTTAGAGAAGGTAGAAGAGATAGAAGAAGTAGCCCAGATCCCTCGTGGTACCATTCATAGTTGCTTTGGTCTCTATCTCCAGAATTTTCTTAATGTGTCAGTTTTCTGTTGTTGAATGTAGCTGATCTTATCAGAACTGACAGAGTGTGCCAGAGCTCTGAAGAGATGGAATGTGATGCTGTATTGCAAATAGTAAGAGGGAAAGGGATCCTAAAAGATATATGACTAGACCAGGATCCTTGACTGTGCATTACTACAATCTAAGGTGAGGTCAATGAATAAGAGATTCAGAGCAGGGCCAAGGGTGAAGGACAGATGGACAGCATCATTATTTCTTAGAGTAAAGCAACGAGGAGAGCAGGGTTTCTCCTGTTTACCAGGGACAAAGCTATCCGCATAATTAGAAGGAATGATTTTATTGCCAGAAACATCTAACTTTTATAAAAGCTTAAAGTAATTTTTTATCATTATTTCTGCAAAATGTTTTTATTAAAGGAAACACCATATGGTAACAGCAAGAAGAGTTGGTTACAAGTCACGAAGCTAGTCACAGATTTCTTTCCAACAGTTAAATTCAAAAAACTTATCACAGAACCTACATTGAGGGGGAAAAATACAAGTTTCAAGACTCCTGAAAGTATAAAACTTTCATCAAACTTGTGCATTTATTGTTGGTTTTGGGTTTTCGGTTTTTTTTTTGTTTGCTTGTTTGTTTGTTTTTACACTTTCTAGAATACAAAACAAAAATCTAATAAGACCTAGGAGTTTTAGTCAAAATATTTAACCACCAACCCAGCCTGGGCTCTGACAGGTGAGAGCAGACATCAGCGTGCAGCATTCCAATTCCACCGTAAAAAGACCACCTTTGGCTGCCCTTTATCCTCACACCTACTCTCCTTACCACTAGCCTCTGGCAACCACTAATCTGTTTTCCATCTCTCTCATTTTGTCCTTTGAAGAATATTATATACATGAAATCGTGCTGCATGTGACCTTTTGAGATAGGCTTTTTGCCCTTTGCAAAGTGCTCTTAAGAGCTATCCAAATGGTTGCATGTACCAAAAAAAAAAAAAGGCAAGAATCCTAACTTCCAGCTCAGTCATCTCCAACTTTGGCACATTTGGAATACTGGCCTGCTGTGTTCCTTCCCTGGGAGGCAGTAATAAAACCAAAGCAAAGCTGTGGGTTGTTTTTCACATTTGAAAGAAATTAAAGATTGCTTGGGAGGAGGAACTAGGGTCTTGGGGTCCCTGAGGGTCTATGCATAGGAGGTGAGACCAGCTAAATGGAAAAGATGTGTCAGACAGACTTGTTTTTCATGCCAGCAGTGACCACTTTGTGTGAAGGATCATCCTGAAGAATTAGTAAAAGATTCTCCCTTCTAGGTCTTCCTCCATAGTCCTACTTTGGATCTAGGAGGCAGTGGGTCAGTGGGTTCCCCTGTCCAGAACAAGGGGTCAGGAGGGAGGGCTCCCTGTGCTGCCATGTGGTCACATGGCCCTTGAAAACAGGTGCGGGAGAGGAGCTAGGTCTAGATTCAGATCTCTCTTTTGGGGGCCTGTTATGTGCCAGTCACCCCACTAAATGTATTACTTAACATTTTATTTAGTCCTTTCAGCAACCCTAAAAGACAGATGCTGTCACTGACCCCATCTACAGGCAAAGCAGTTAAGGCTTAGAAAAATTAACAACTCCCAGGTGATATTGCAAATCCAGGACTGAAGGACTCTAGCATCCATTCTCCTCACCACTACATTACTATAGTCCAGCGGTTCTCAACCTGTGGGTCGTGACCCCTTTTAACAATGAAAATACACTGTGGCATTAGGAAGGTTGAGAACCACTGCTATAGTCCAAAATGAAAAAGTCCCTGCATATACCAGCATCTATCCCTTTGCACGCTGCTAGAGAAATGGTCATAGGGATACAAGACATCTGGGATTCTCCTAAGTCATGGGCTAGGGTCCTTCAAAACCTTTAAATCTAAGGTTTAGGTAAAATATACACATGTAAGTTTCAGGCCATTATTTACAAGTAAGGAAACTGTTAGAAATAAGTATTTGAGGAGCCTCATGGTAAAGAGCCCGCCTCAGTGGTTTTTTAAAATACCTGCAATATATGAAGCCATTTTAATTTTTCCTAATGAGGTAAGTAATGATTTCTTAGAACAGTGGAAACAGAGCCTGTGAAAGAGTTGCCCTAATCAAAATAAAGTACCTAGTGACTTGGCCTATGCACTTAAAAATTAGTGGCTGTGGTATGAAGCAAAGCATTAAAAAAAATTTTTTTTAACCTTTCTTTCTTCCGTACTCCCTTTCTCTTGCTTTCTTTTCTTTCCTTTTCTCTCTTTTTGTTTATTGAAAGAGCAAAATCCTTCAGCTTGGTTTAAGCAACCCCACTGAGGATATTTACAAACCTCCTGCCCAGGACTGTCACAGAACTACACAGGACCCTGTTTCTAAATGCTGAGTTTTCCAATTTCTAGCTGCTTACCTGTAGTAATAAAGAATGGCATCGCTGTGCTTCAACTGGGCAAAGAGAAGCCCTCTTGGAGACTTGCCTTTTATCCCCAGTAAGCAAACACACATCGTCCTGGAGAGCCAAGTTGGGGACACAAGTTGTTAGTCTCTGACCTGCAGGGAATAGAGACTTGGTCGCCCAGAGTCTGTGTCACGTGTCATTTCTGGGCTCCATCTTTTGCAGACAGTGCCTTTGAGAAGATAACTGGCATCCTCTCCCGTTCATGGTGTATTCTTCTTACTAGAAGATTTATTGTAGCTGAATATGTGCAACAACCTACCAGCTTAATGAAAAGGAATGAACTAGCTTCTGATCACAGCCCAGTTCAAGCAGGTGGCTTTTGTCAGAGGCCATAGCAGGGTCCCCAAGGGCCTCCTAGGAAACACCATCCCTCCCTCCTCCAGCCTCTGCACACGTCCAGAAAGTGTCCTGAGAAAGCTGGGACACTAATTTCTTGCTCTCTTACAACCAAAGTTCACTTTAAGTTTGAGGAGGAAGAGTTTAACCAAATACTAATAAGATCAGATTCTCATTTTCCACTTTTGTTCTTCTAGCTGGCTCTGTGCCCTGAGGCCACAGTGGTACGGAGAGTCACTGTGTGCTGACCACACAGGTGCAGGGTACAGGAGTGGAGAGCATTAGTAAAGAGCTTCTGCTGTGACATTGCATCTTTCCCATGCATTCTGCTGTGTTTCCAGGTCTCCTGTTGATGCCTCCACACTGTGTGCAGGATCAGGACACCAAGCAACTGGGGGGGGGGGGGGCAGGTGGGGTGTCTCCAGGGAATGGCTCAGCTCCCATCATTAATGAGCCCCACTTGCTCCTGAAACTGTGTTGTACCCTGCTCCTCCAGTGCCCTTCACTGGGGTCTGCAACCCCACAGCCGTGTGCCAACAGCCCCCTGGCCCAGCAGCACTGGCGCCCAGTGCCTCCATGTCACCAGGTTCCTGGGATGTTTTCTAGGTCTTTGTTTCTAAACTCGACTATCTCGTCTTCTGCCTGAGATAGAGAGTTTCTGTGTAGATTTGGCCTTGGGAAAGATAAACCAGAGTGTTTCAGTTCTAAGATTAATGGGTACCTTGGAGCCAGCTCTGTCTCACAGTTTATTTGAAACTCTTACCCAGGATTACTTGCGCCCACATCCTTTCCTATTATCTGTTACCAAGATGCTCACATGCAGTGGAGTTTATGGGGCCTGGGGGTGTCTCATTTCCCACAGATCCAAACCGGGATACAGGTTAGCACCCTTCCTCAACACTGCGGTTCATCATCACATTTTCCTCCCATCTCCTAATTTATCACCTTCTTCCCGCGTTGCTTCTCTTCCCAGATTTCTTATCCTTTTGAATCTAAACATAGTTTCTATAGAAAAGAACAAAGTCAGTCTAAGAGATGAGGATGGGGAGAGAGATGGAGATGGCAATTCTGAAGGATTCTAGTAGGTTGTTTTTATTCACTGTACAGTATTTTATTTTTCTCCCATTGTATGTAGTATCTTCTAAGCACTGACTTCAATGAGAATTCTGCTGGTTGAAAGATTTTAGAAAAGTTCAGGGTTTGGGAGCATTCGGTAGGGGGAATGCCTATACAAAATTTTCTCCTATTTCTTATGTGGCATAATTATTCATTTTGTTTTCTTGGTCTGGTAGGTGGTTTGATTTTTCTTACTATCCCACCTGAACACCACTCTGCACTTTTTTCCCCTTGCTCTTTGGGTGTCTGCCAAAAACAGGAGATGTTTGAGGGCACCGCAAGTAAGGAGAAAGAATCAGCTAACATTGTTCTCAATGCATAAACTCCCTATCCAATGAGAGTTTCTTTAAATAGAAAAAAAAGTCATAGTCTTTGAAGGAATTCTTGGATCTAGAAGGAAAGAAGCAGGTGTCGGGGGGCCCTGCTGAGAATGGGGTCACAGTACTTCTGAGAGAAGAATGTGTTTGCCCGATGGCCAACGATGTAGCGCCAGGTATGTGTGGCAGTCTATGAGATTCACGGGGCAGGTGCAGGATATATGGGCCTGCTAGATCAATAATATCATCAATTTTTACTACCTTGTAAGCTATGTCTAGATATTTGAGTTTTGAAAATTCCACCTGCCGTCATCTCAAGCTCTCCTGAGAACCTTTAGGGATGCCAATATCTTACTAAATAGCAATTTAAACTCCCTTTAAACCTTTCACTTTTCGCATCTCAAAAAATCCCTTGGTGGGAGGGACTACCTTAAGTTGATAGCTTTCATTCTTCAAATTGCTACATTGGAAACCATAGAGACCTTCTTTCACTGGAATCCACAGCCCAACCTGTTGTGAGGACATTGGTCATGAGCTCTGGAGGCCAGATGAGGCCAAGATCTTACATCACCTTTTTTTACAGCATCTTAAAGGCCACAGTCTTCGTATTGATTTACAGGAGTGCTTCCTGGTTTTGTTGTCCCCTTGCAACTGTAAAAAAACAGCCTGAATATTATAAGGTGAAGGCCATGCTTTATAATAACCTTATGAAAGTTTCATGTTAGCATTTGATCGGTAACAAACCTAGCTTAGAACAAAACCATGTTCCTTCAAATGCTGCCATTGAAGGCATATTCTGGCCCTGATGTTTTGTTTTGCTTTGTTTTTTAATTAAAACATCTCCCAGGATTCTAGTGCTAAAAAGTTTTGTTTTGTTTGTAGAGATAGTGTCTCACTCGCTATGTTGTTGGTCTCAAACTCTTAGCCTTAAGTGATCCTCCTGCTTTAGCCTCTCCAAAATGCTGAGATTACACACCTGAGCCACTGTGCCTGGCTTGAAATTTTCATATCAGGGTGGCTTAATAAGGGAGATCATTGTTGGTAGATACCATAAACAGAAGGAGTTGTGACTGAGGGTGAGTGGAAGCTTGAGAAGCATTTTCATGGAAAACATGCTGAATTTAAAGAGAGCTGTTTTACTGTCCTTGGAGGAAATGAAAAATAAAGGCATTCTATCAACAGGCATTTATCTGTCTGTTAGTACACTGTTACGCCGTAATAGTTTCCATTCATTGAGTGCTGGTTGCAAACTTGGAACATTTTATGAATGTGTCATGCTCACTGCGCATTCCTCCTCCCACTCCTTACCCCTACACAGCAGCTCCACAGTTGGGGGCATTGACCTCAGCCTTACCATCAAGTCTGCGCCAGCCAGCACACACGGTTTGGTTTAGGACTGGTGGTAACCCAGCTGGGACCAGCGATTTGTGAGGGAGAAGTGTGAGATACTCCTCTGGGAGTTTTCCCCAACTCTTGAGAGGGAAGCACAGAAAGGATGAGGAGCTGGAGCCATTGGTACAGATCTAGGGATGAAATTGCCACATTCAGGAGAGCACAGGTGGAAAGGAGACGGAGAAACCAAGCCAGAGCCACTATGGGAGGACAACCCTAAGACCTGCCCTCTTACTGAAAAGATCTAGTGCGATTCTGCATTCTCTGAGGTTATTTGAATTGGGAATTCAGCCAGTGTTGTGTTTGCATTGGTACCAAACAGCACGTTAGCAAACTACCTATTGTAGCAATCCTCTGAGATAGGTACTGCTGTAATCTCTGTTTATACAGGAGCAAACAGAAACTTTGCAGGGTTAAGTACATTGTACAGGTCACAGGACCAGTGGAGCTGGGATGCAGACCCAGTTCTGTCTGATTCCCAAGCCAGCCTTTCCTGCCCAGCAGTGTCAATGTATCCCCATATCCTTGACCAGCTCATCATCAGGAAGGCACTCGCATTTGTAGGAGGCAGGAGGAAGCCCCCCAGGCCCACATTGCTCTGCCTTTAAGCCGAAGTGAATAACAACCAGAGCATAGGGCAGTGCTTCGCGGCTTCTGCGGTGTGCCTCAAGTGTGGGGCAGTGCTGTGATTGGCGTGTAGCCACAGAAACCTCGGGAGGCAGCACGTTAAGTCCCATAGTCCTTCTTATTGCCAAAGACAGTACACATGCATTAAAGTGCATAAAACATAAATATATGATGTAATGAACGATTATAAGGAAAATGCCCCTGCCAAGATCTGTTTGTATTTGGCAATAAAATGTCAGTGGCAAAGGAAATAGTGGTAATCGTCATCCCGGGCATTAGCCCAGCCTCGTTACATCATTTCTCTCTCTGTAGCACTGACAGTCTGTTTATACCCTAATCTAGACCATTTATGCCATAACGAACATCCACAGATAGACCCACAAAATGGTATCCTATAAAAGAGCCATTAAAAAAATAAAGCGGACTTTCTGAGTTAGGACTGTAGCAGCAATGAGGCTATTATTAGCCCTGTTCTACTTTCCAACTCTCAGGATGCCAGGTTCTCAGAGGAAATGGCCTCTAAAGAAATTTCCTGGAAACCCAAAGCAATAGAGTTGTTTCTGAGGCACTTTGAGGGGACAACCATCATGCCTGCGATAGCGTCACCCTGACCCCTCTCCTTCTGTTGGTGGGGTGCACACTGTTTCCATGAGAGCCAGCCTTTCCTCACCCTGTGGTGGGCTGTCTTCAGCAAACACACTTCATGGTGTGTCCCTCCGCGTTAATGATCTTTTTTATTTTTCGGGAGATATCCCACATAAGTAAATAGCAGTTTCTGTTTGTGTGTATCTCCTCTTGTAATTGATTCTTTATTAGCTCTTTTCAAAGACAGTAGAATTGAAAGGTCTGTTTGAAGAACACACAGAATGTCCATTTGCGCTGCAAATAAGAGAATAAATAAATCAGTGGGCTTCAACAGCCACCTTTCAGACCACAGTGAGCCCTCTGCCCCTGTGTGGTGCAGAATCAGGAGGGCCTTGGGGAAAACTCACCATGGAAGGGAACCCAAAAGCCTGTCAGGAGGCAACAAGCTTCCACCTGCGTGCCTGTAATTATGAGATGGATTAATGAGGATGTTCCCCTCCAATTCATATTTTAACCCTTCTTTAGAGTTTTCAATTAAAAAGATAAAAAAAGAAAAAAACTTCCTGCCCTGATGACTCCTTTCATTATTTTAATTACTAAAGTAATCTATTTGATACCTTACATTCCCAAGCAGCCAACAGATAATTATCTTTTTACGCTGCTGAGACCGGCTCAGAACCAAGCAGTCTTTCTGCTAGGAGGCCAGAGTCTGCCCTTGTGAATAAAGACAATGACATGATTGCCAAGTGGTCCTTAGATAGTGAATGGAAGAGGAAATTTGAAAGTAAGAGAGTGTGCGTGCGCACCAATGGCATCCCGTTTGTGTGTCCAACAGTGGCAGCATTTGTCTGCTTCCATACATTCATTTGCACCTTAAGTACAATCCAGATAGTGACTTTCTGTCTCCCTTGTCATTGAGGTTCTGCCACTCAGAGTCCCCAGCCAAAGAGGGAGATGGAGTGCTCTTAGATTTTTCTTTTTTTGTTGTTTTGTTGGTTTTTTTTATTAAATGATAGCTGCGTATATTAATGCAATTATGGGGTACAGTGTGGTGTTTTCATATACAATTTGAAATATTTTCATCAAACTGGTTAACATAGCCTTCATGTCATTTTCTTAGTTAT
>CAUYQV010162583.1:0-47644 GCA_963574575.1 Galagoides demidoff | reverse complement strand
GGGAGAAGATGGTGTCATGCTACATAGGGAGAAGATGGTGTCATGCTAGATAGGGAGAAGATGATGTCATGCTAGATAGGGAGAAGATGATGTCATGCTAGATAGGGAGAAGATGGTGTCATGCTAGATAGGGAGAAGATGGTGTCATGCTAGATAGGGAGAAGATGATGTCATGCTAGATAGGGAGAAGATGATGTCATGCTACATAGGGAGAAGATGATGTCATGCTAGATAGGGAGAAGATGGTGTCATGCTACATAGGGAGAAGATGGTGTCATGCTAGATAGGGAGATGATATCATGCTAGATAGGGAGAAGATGATGTCATGCTACATAGGGAGAAGATGATGTCATGCTAGATAGGGCTAAGATGGTGTCATGCTAGATAGCATCATCAGGGTGGTTGGTGGTTTGGTTTGGGTTATAGATTTAGTTCTAAGCTTCCCAGTGGGCAAAGGAAAAAAAAGACAAAGAAAACCAATTCAGAGCATGTACAACAGTGGCCTGGGGAATCTCAGAAGGGATGTACTATATTTAAAGTATGTGCATATCGGGCAGCGCCTGTAGTTCAAAGGAGTAGGGCACCGGCCCCATATGCTGAAAGTGGAGGGTTCAAACCCAGCCCTGGCCAAAAAAAAAACCAACTGTAAAGTATGTGCATATCTTGAAATTTTATGCTCAATATGAAGTTTCACTAGTACGTTTAATTTAATAAGTGGGAATGTTACATCTTGGGCTCTTTTAGATTCCATAATTTGGGGGAGGGCAACAGTAACCATTAAAATTTGGCAGTCTAGTTTACAATGGAGATGAGTCAGCCTTGAGCTGAGCTGCTAGGAATTTTTAAGATCTCCCCAATTGACAGTCTGGTATTCAATTAAAGAGCATACATTACTCTTTAAGTAATTGACACAGAATAGTTAATTTCCCAGCAAAGCACCTTAAGACTCCTGGCAGGCCTTCACTTGGAATGCAGAATGTCCTCCTCTGCTAACAAAATTCTGCTAATTATAAAATTCTCTATGTTGAATACTGGAAGCAAAATGCTTTTACAAATAATATGCCTCTGTGGGGTGAATGCTGACTCGTGCACTTCAGGGTTTGGCTTATTTGGATATTCATAAGGGTCCCTCTTTGCTGATGATGTCAGCACAACCTCTTTATTGAATTATGGATTGGGTATTTAATCCAGGCCTGTGCCTTATTATTAGCCATGTAACATTCCATTGTTTCAGTGGAGAATGGAACGTGTAAAGCCTGATTTCACATGGAAACCATCGGCCCACTAATAAATAATGTTTTACAGTGCACTCTGCTTTTGTATCCCCATAACCCTTATCTGCCGGAGACTTGACAGTAAATAAGCACGTCACACACTTTTCACTTGTGGATGTTGCTCCCGTAAAAGGGCTGGGGAGCAGGATACTGTGTATGGGGCGCCATGAATTTGTTGTTCCTGTATTATTAATCCTGGGCTTAAGAGTCAGGCTGTTTTTGGAGCAATGCTGACATTTTTATGTATTGGAGAGACTTTCTCTTGTAACGTGATTGCTCAGTGAGGGGTTTGATTTCATCTAGTGGTTCTGACCACGTGGCTGCACCTTAAAATTACTTAGAACATTAAAATACTGTTATTTGGGCTCAACCTCCAGAAATGTTGATTTGCCTGGTCTAGGGTGGCCTTACCATTTTTTAAATGCAGGCACTGATATGCAGGCAAGAATGAGGGTCGCTGATGTCTGCCCTCAAGACAGTGGGCAGTGACTGAATGGCCGTGGGCCCCCAACTCCATACTGGGCAGTCTGAGGATGACAACCTTCCATATGCTTCCATCTCTGGAATCTCTTACTTGGGGAGTCCAGGAAGGCATTTGTGATACAGGGGAAAGTTTCAACTTAGAAGCCGTGGAAATACAGGTGTGCGGCTCCTTCTAGCTGGGAGACCCTGGAACATCTGCATCCCTCTCTGGAGAAAAATTGGAAATGTTGTTTTATCATGAACTTGGAATTTCTTCCTTGGGAGACAGCAATCTTCTGAGTTCAGAGCTGGAGTACCACCTTCTGGCTATGTAAATACTACTGAGTGAAAGGAGTAACTCCAAGGGGGATGTCAATTTTTACTTCTCTAAAGTGTTAGCAGATTTATTTATTTTATTTATTTATTTATTTATTTTTTGAGACAGAGCCTCAAGCTATCCCCCTGGGTAGAGTGCCATGGCATCACAGCTCATAGCAACCTCCAACTCCTGGGCTCAAGCGAATCTCCTGCCTCCGCCTCCCAAGCAGCTGGGACCACAGGCGCCCGCCACAACGCCCGGCCATTTTTTGGTTGCAGCTGTCATTGTTGTTTGATGGGCCTGGGCTGGGGATTTGAACCTACCACCTTAGGTGTACGTGGCTGGCGCCTTAGCCGATTGAGTCACAGGCGCCAAGCCAAGTGTTAGCAGATTTAAATAAGATTATATCATCAAGTGCCCTCTGTGTGGGAAGGTGTCTGTGAGATGTCATGCCGTTTTCGTGTCTTGGTCCCCTGGAATTCCCACCTCTCATCTTTCTTTCTCTACCTCCTCCTTGTAGAACTCTTGAGATTCTTGCATTCTCTCTGAGAGTCTGTCCCCTAAATGCTCCCTTCTCTGTCCTGAGGTATCCAAGCTAGGAGAATGTCTCCAAATTCTGTCCTCCTCTGTTCATTGCCACCATTGCCGACTTGTAATTGGTCTTCAGGCCCCCAGACTGCCTGTTCTCCCCATTCTCCTTCTTCAGCCAGTGTGAACCTCCTAAGAGGAGGTTGCAAAGGAACCTCAGAAGTTTCAGGAGAGAGATTTCCCAGGTGCTACGAGATCCCATGAGAAAAGTGCTAACCTGATAAGGATGAAGGTGGGGTGCACTGAATCTCAGAAGAATTCCTGGAAGCCATCTCAGTGGGGCTTCTGCAGGTTTATCTGGAGCTCACCTGTCACAGAGAGGGCGAAGCGTGTTTGAGGGAGAGGAACATGATGAGCAAAGCCCCAGGGCCGAGCATGAGCTTGGAGGGCCCAAGAGAATCAGGAAGGCAGGGTTCCAGGTGGGATGCAGTGACAGATAGTCTCTGAAGGAGAACCAGTGACTGTCCATTGCCCCTGGCTTATCTGTGACCCCTGCTGATCTACCTGTGCCCTTGGTATCAGCAGAGTCCATGTGCTCAGTTACATTTGTTGGTTCATTGCATTCCTGGGGTCTAGTGAGTGAGACCTTAACCATCAGTTGGGCAGAAGAAACCGTCCCTGAGTGGGTGGTTGAAATGAATCATGAATAAGGGTGGGTGGGATGTTTATGAGCATATGTGTGAGTGAGTGAGGGTGTGTGTGTGTTGGGAGTTATACCGGGCAAAGAAAACACATCACAAACCCGTGTGCACCCAGGAGCACAGACCCAGGGGGGCATGTGATCCATCAGACCACGTGTGAGGGAGGAAGACTCCCAAATAGATGGAGAGAAATGGAAACAGCCTCACCACGTGGAATCAGCTGCCCCCTCCTGCCTGTTTTGTTAACCTTGCCTTCTTTACCTTGAAGCCTGTGATTATAAGTGTTTGCAAGTTTAAAAGAAGCCATAGATGGATTTTCCACAGAGGACAGGGATGGCATGGTGGAGGTTTGATCAGACAGATGTTTCAAGGTGAGGACTTAGCTGTAGAGAGGAGGATGACTCAGAGGAGGGCAGAGATGAATATGGAATGAGTAACCTCTGCTCTGCTTGCTCTCTCGTCTAATTAGAACAATCCTTTTTGTCCAAAATATATGGTCTGCTTCTACCTGAATCAGAGGATTGTCATTTGCCCTGGCCTGAAACAAGCAGACAGCTCCCTCCCCCATTCCTGTGACTCAGGACCAAGCCCCTCCCACAGCTGTGTGGCCAGTTGGGAGGCAGAGCTTCTGGCTCCTCTTGCGTCTGTTCATGGAATGGGCTCTCAATGCCTTTTGGGAACATTCTCTTGTTGGTTTTTTAATAATGCTAAGAAAATGTGGGGAGCAGAGGTTTTTATAATTCACAAGTTATTAGGAAAATTGACTCGCTGTGAGGCAGATCCCCTCCCCACCATCAGGGTTGTCTGCTGACACTCTCTGCAGGCTTTTCAGGAAGCCTCCTGGATTCTCTCCCTCCCTCCCTCATCTGTCTTCTCCCAGCCTATAGCTGACCTCTTCTCATACCCCTGCTCCTGGTTGGGTCACTATGGAGCACGCCCTACCTCCCCTGGGAATTACGAGTCTCTGAGGAGAGGGTGACTCATCTCTGAAGTTCTTTCCACTTATACAACGACGACAGGGCTGCTGAGCATCCAGGCAGACGGGTGATGTGAGCTCAGACCCAGTAGAGCACGTGGCCTTCATGTCCAGGCCCCCTGCTCCCTCTCCACCTTTTTCAGTCTGTTCTCTCACATTTTGGTTTTATCATGCAAGGTCAAATTCCTCCAATGCTGTCCTCAAGGGCTTTCTGTGTTGATAGAAATGTCTTATAGCAGTGCTGTCCCAAGTGGGAGCTACCAGCCATATATGCCTCTTGGGCCATTGGTAAGTGGTTGTGCTGATTAAGTAATCAATTTTTAAGTTTTATCTAGATTTTTTGTGTTTGTTTGTTTGTTTGTTTTTGAGACAGAGTCTCACTATGTCACCCTGGGTAGAGTACTATGGCATCACAGCTCACAGCAACCTCCAACTCTTGGGCTTAAACGATTCTCTTGCCTCACCCTCCCGAGTAGCTGGGACTACAGGCACCCACCACAACACCTGGCTATTCTTTTGGTTACAGTTGTCATTGTTGTTTAGCAGACCCAGGCCGGGCTTGACCCTGCCAACCTCGGTCTCTGTGGCTGGCGCCCTACTCACTGAGCTACAGGCACCGAGCCAGTTGTATCTAGTTTTGATTAACTTAGACATACATAGCCATATGTGCTGGTGCTGCCGTATTGCACAGCACAGTTCCAGACTCTGGATTTGCCACACTGTCCTCTACTTCTGTACCTCTCTTCTCTCTTTCTGGAATATTTATTCCTTCATTCTTCCCCAGGAAAAGTCCTACTGGTTTGGTTAAAATCAGCTCAGTCACTCCTTGCCCCCAGAACACCTTTCCTGACCTTGAGATTGAATTTGGTGCTTGTTCCAGCCCTATGCTCCCGTATACCGTGAAGCTGATGCTCATTGTAAAGCCACTCCCTTTTTATCTCTAGCACCCCCATTAGAAAGTGAGGTTCTGTGCAGCAGCAGCTAAATCCCTCTTCCTGGGATCCTAAGAATATATACAGCTTGTATCTGCCCTGGATATGAGTTTGCAATACTCTTGAAAGTCGGCAAACAGTTCTGAGCTCCAGCCCCTTTCTGCTAACCAATTCTGTCATTTCACCCAAGTCCGCTAGACTGTGCCTCAGTTTTTTGCACCTGTGGATGGGGCATTATAATTCCTTCATTGTTTAAAAAGATTACACAGGTACCTGGGACAGGTAGGCATTTAGCTGGTATCGTTAGATGTTCTGCAAATGTTTGAGCCTCTAGATCAACAATTTCTCAAGTACTGGAGTCTTTAGTCAGTGTGGAAACACTTGATTTGCAATGTAACGTTTGCATTTTATGACAGTGCTAATAAGGCAGTTATGACTATCTCCATTTGATATTTGAAGTTGTACCCCGTAGTTAGAAAGTGGTGTAGCTAAGATTCAAACCCAGGTTTGCCTGACTTCAAAGCCCAAGGCAGATGTCCTCATGCCTGTTTTCACACGTGTTTGCACTTAATTCCAGGCAGCGTCGAGCATGTCCAATTAACAAAGCAAACCACCAGGGGAAATCATTCTAACGCAGCCAGCAGAATTTCCCCGGACTCGTTGGCTTGGGAGACTGCATATTGCATCCTTTGTGCAGGATCTCCATCGCTTGTTTGCAGTTTTTTTCGGCAAAGAGATAAGGCAGCATTTAATCCATTCTCTCAATTAGGTTGTGTAATAGATTGTCATGGGCATTTTCAGGATAAATGTTCAATGATCGCGTTGTGGAGAACATTGATCAGCTGCTTCTCAAAAGTCTCATTGATTATCAGGTCCCTGTAAAGCAGAGAGGCTGCTGCGAGGATCTTACCCTTGGAGGACTCAAACTTGAGCTGTGGAAGGCAGCTCAGGGGGCCATCAAGTCTAAGACCTCGCTTTCCTCATCTGTACAGGGAGCTTGCTCTTGGAAAGACTCTACTGGAGCCAGGATTCTGGACCTTCTATTGATACTAACGGATTCCTTCCCCTCCAGCCGCTTTTTGTGTTGTGAGCATCACTTCCCTTTCCTGCCACTTTTTACTGAGTGCCCACTGCACACAGAACACTGGATTACCTGCGCTGGGAAGGGTCCTCACTGAGATAGGGCGGGGCTCTTGCCTTGGAGTAGGGGACCGGACATAAAGATGCCGACTCCCATGACGGTCCCCTACGGTAAGTAACATTTACCATGCAACAGGAGCCTTACTTAGAGTGATTCATTAAACTCTCACCACAACCCTATGCATTATGTATTAATATCCCCCTTTTATAGCTGAGGAAACAGACACAGAGAGATTATGTAACTTTCCCAGCCAGTGAGTGTTAGAGCTAGGATTCAAATCCAGGCCTTACGGCTTCAGAGTCTTTGCTCACATTATATTCGGTCTCCCGATTAACATGAAGAGCCACATGGGATAAGTGCCATGGGTGGTTCCCAAACTAATCTGTATGAAATTACCCACAAAGCTTTGTAACAAATACCGCTGGGGTAAGTCACCCTCAGCTGCTGACTCTGGACCCCTGATAAGTGCTGTGCTTTCTCAGAAAGTCTCCAAATGCTGGGTGTATTGCTACCGTGAGAAAGAACGCACTCCGTGTGTTATGATGATACAAGTGAAAAAGTGAAAGAAAGGTTAATTCTTCTGCAAGAGGGTGGAGCAGGGGAGAGGAACAGCGTTGAGAGGAATTGGCATTTGAACTCGGTATTAAAATACAAATATGAGCCATTCTGAGAACAGGGCAGGCTGGCCTTATTTCTTTCATAGGAATAAATCTGGATCATGCCTGGAGGGTTATAGGTCCTGGGGTGAGAGGCAGGGAGAGAATGAGAAGGAGGAGGGAACAAGAGAGAGAACCCATTACTTGCGTTTTCCTGGAATTGTGGGGAGCTAAGTGACACATTTTGTCATCATTATCTAAGACCAAAGTTAGCATAAAAGACTTGATCCTATGTGAAATGATTTTGGGGGGCCCCACTAAATTGCTTCAGAAAATCTTTAGCCACCTCTCCATAAATCTTAAAACCTTTCCATCCCAGCTGCTTTTTAAATTTGAGCCTTTGCTCCCAGCTAAAAACCAAAAAGAGCCCAAGTTGCTGACACATGAAAACATGAAACGTTAACATTTAATGTGATTCGTGCGGTTGTTTTAACCGTGAGAACATACACCACTAGGGACATATCGGAACTGGGAGATGGTGTGGTGTGAAAGTTGTTCTTAGCCAAAAAATGAGGACTAAAACCGATGGAGAAAACTGGGTGAGGAGGTCTTTGGTCGGGGGGCCAAAGATGATCCACCCTCCCCTTTGCTGTGTCCTGTCACCTAACTTATTATTTCCAAATCAAGTTTGCAAACAAAGTTGCTCCTGCAGTCTCAGGAAAAGCAGAAGTGAAGATTTACAGCTTGGCGGGACAATTCACACTTCCGCCAGGGTGTGAACACTGTGTGTTAACTAAAGGGCTCTTTCTCTTCCCCCACTTCAACCAGGACGAAATGAACAAGCAAAAAAAAAAGACTCATTCTAAACCCTAGAATGTTTGTGAACACTGAGGTGCTGGTGTATCCTCTGCTTCACAGGTTAACATCCTAAGGGCTAGTGTCCACCATCTGTTCTGATGCTGCCCGTGTTTAAAGAGTACTTTTCTTTGCGACATGTAGGAAAAAGAAATTCAATTTAATAGCTAATCATTGTCTCAGGTGAACAAAAATGTTTTCAGTCTGTATTATTTTTTAAAAAGGATTTTACCATTTCCCCCTTGGCTTTCAAACCAGGTAGGATTGAGGATTCAAGGTGATTTATTTTGATGATTTCAGTAATGAAACCCAAGGGGGAAATTGGTTCGTAGTGAATACAGCCACTTTTCATTAAATGCAGCTAAAGGCCCACGAATGAAACTGAAATGGAGGCTGGATCTGCCATTTAAATCAGGGACAGATATACAATTTGCATCTGACATAAATTCTCATCGGGTTGTGTTAAGAATATGGTCAGGCAGGGAATGGAAAATTAAATCGACTTTTCACCTATTATTGGCCCTCCCCAGCTCTGCCCATTCGTGGTGTGCGTACAGAGCGTGTGGTGTAGCCCTTTGGGGTTCCCCAGTCAGGGAGATGTTCAGCAGATGGCCGCTTTAGGCTCCATCCCCTTTCACCTGCTGCCCTAGAATCTCCTTTTTTTTTTTTTTTTTTTTTTTTTAGACGGAGCCTCAAGCTATCCCCCTGGGTAGAGTGCCATGGCATCACAGCTCATAGCAACCTCCTGGGCTCAAGCGAGTCTCCTGCCTCCGCCTCCCAAGTAGCTGGGACCACAGGCGCCCGCCACAACGCCCAACCATTTTTTGGTTGCAGCCATCATTGTTGTTTGGCGGGCCTGGGCTGGGGATTCGAACCCGCCACCTTAGGTGTACGTGGCTGGCACCTTAGCTGATTGAGCCACAGGTGCCGAGCCAGAATCTCCTTTCAATATAAGCTGTAGGGGCCTCTTTGAGTTCCACAGGAAGAGCAGCTCCTCACCATTAGTAGGGTGTCCAGACCTCTCTCCTAATCAGCCCCAAACCCCTGGTTTCTCTTTGCTGCATGGAGTCAGAATGCTGAATTTCAAGATTTTCTTTTCTTTTTTTTTTTTTTTGAGACAGAGTCTCACTATGTCACCCTCAGTAGAGTGTGGTAGCGTCACAGCTCACAGCAACCTCAAACTCTTGGGCTTAAGCGATTCTCTTGTCTCAGCCTCCCAAATAGCTGGGAAACTATAGGCATCCGCCACAACGTCTGGCTATTTTTGGTTGCAGTTGTCATTGTTTAGCAGGCCGGGGCCAGGCTCAAACCCGCCATCTTCGGTTTATGTGGCTTGGAGCCCTCCCTATTTACTGAGCTGCGGGTGCCGAGCCAATTTCAAGATTTTCAGATGAGGTTGAAGGTCTGTTTAGAATCTGGTGTTGGCACCTGTGTTGGATTTCCCCCAAGTAGAGGGTTCTCTTCGATTGTTCCTCTTCCTTTATTGAAAGAAACCTAAGTAAGTCGACTGCTTTTAGTTAAAACCTTTAAAATAACCTACTTCGTATCTCATTCTCAGCTATCCTTTAATCTCCAAAAGGTGGAGAGGGGAGGTAGGAGTTGCTATCCTTTTTTTATAATTTAGCACCTGGTAGGTAATCACATTCTGTCTTAGGTACATTATAATAAATGGGACTGTACATCTTTTTTCCAAGTTTTTTTATTATACGGGGTATCCATAAAGTTTGTGTGCAACGTAATAATAATAAAAGTAGAAAATATAAGAAAATTGAATAAAACAGAAATGGGTAGCCTAATGAATGATTGTAAAAGGAAAACACACAAAATTATAATGCCCCCCCCCAAATATTATAATGCCCAAATCAAGGCATTATAATACAACCAGCACCATCTTCCCAACCATAACATTCTAACATTCGCCCATTTTTTAATAATACTTCTTTGCCATTGCTTATGTTTTGGCCACAAATAAATAAATCCATGAATAATTAGTTTCATTTGCCAGATATTTGAATTCCCTGTAACGTAAGCATGCAGTGAATATTCTATTGTATTAATCTCCTTTTGCACAACTTATGTCTTCATGATTTATCCACATTGTTTCAAATATTTCTAGTTCACTTATTTTTATTGATATGTATTTTTATTTTTTTTAACTTTATTCAAGTTAATATGAGGGTACAATCTTTAGGTTACGTTGTTCTCACTTCCAGGGTAAGGTTCCATTTGTGAAAGAGCCCCTCACCGAGGGGGCGTGTTGTACACACTGGGAGTGTGCACCGTGGGTGAGATCCCGCCTCCTGGCCTCCCTCCCTCTGCCATACGTCCTCCCCCTTCCCCCTCCTGTTTCCCTTTACCCCCCAAACTAGACTATACTAGTATTTTATTGTTCTTATGAACACGTAATTGTTTATATATTGATTTCATATTAGCATAGAGTACACTGGATATTTATCTTTCCATTCTTGCAGTACTTTACTAACAAGAATGTATTTCAGCTCCATCCAGGTAACTGTAAAAGATGTAAAGTCGCCGTCTTTTTTAATGGCTGAATAAGATTCCATGGTGTACATATACCACAGTTTGTTGATCCATTCGTGGGTGGATGGGCAGTTAGGTTGCTTCTACGACTTATCGATTAATGAATTAATAATTGATTTGTATTTTTATGGCTATGTAGTGACCATTGTATGAATATGCCACAATTTTAAAAAATCTTTAATATCTGAGTTTGGAGCTTTGTGCTATGGCATTTTCACGTATATCTTTGTACATATAAGCTTGTAACTAGGTAGGGTGGAGTCTCTGGGTTGGAGAAAATATGCTTAGTTTTAAATATAGCATGTATACTATCAGCTTTATTGTATGTTATCAATTTTCCCAAAAGTGATTGTTTGGGTTTCTTATCTTACAGTGAGTTCCTGTTGGTTCTTGACCTTATCAATACTTGTACGTTACTAATAAAAGTACTCTCTGGCTGTTATATATATATATATTTTTACAACCCTGACTGTATTCATTTCCATAATACTCTTATAAGGTGAATAATCATAGCTCTATTTTACAGATGCTATGACAGGTGAATAATAGAAAAACAAACATTTTTATTAACCTTTGAGTCCACTATCTACCTGGGAACATGGGGATGAGTAACTCAGAGAAATGGTGATAACTTGGGCCCTCATAGCTCCTTAAGACAAAACAACAGTAAACTTTTCGGATGGTGACAAGATAAAGGAAAAGGACTTTGGTTTTCTAGGACAGCAAATTGCGGAAAGGTCAATACAGAGGGTGCCAAAAAATGTACACACGTCATAAGAAAGGAAAAAACGGTATTAAAATTGTCATACTCAATATATATGGATAACAAAGGTCATACTTGACTTCTGCAATTACACTTTGCTACCCTAATTCAATTCGATTTCGAAAAGTCATACACAGATAACATCTCTTAAAATGTGTATACATTTCTGACACCCCTGACACCAAACTAATGGACTATGAGGGCTCGTAAGCACAGTCAGTTCTGCAGGGCTCTTTGGTGCATTTTTGGGCATCTACAATTATTCCCATGATAAACTTCTGTCCCTTCTGGTAGAGAGGGGAGGGGTTGTGCCTTCATAAATTTATGACCTGCTTTTAGGAAAATGGGGGAAGAGCAGAGAACTTTTTCTGCTGTTGTTATCTACTTCTTTTCAATTGCCTTTAGCTTAAAATAATCCTTTTGCAAAAGTAGGATATTTGGGGGTGGTATATTCTGCTGCCCTTAAATAGACAAACTCCAAGTTAGAAAGACAAACTTCTTTCCTCCTCCTGCTCCTAAGACCTTGTCATTTGGAGATGTTCTCCCCCAAGAGGTCGCCTGTCTTCTCCAGGTGAGCTGTCTTACAAATCTTTGCCCATAACTGGTAGAATTCAGATTTTACTAAATCTTTAGCAATGACTTCCTCCCCTTGCTAATAAAGTCAATAAGCCAGATAGTCCTAGTAATACAGATTTTACATATCACATACCCCCCAAAAGGTGTCATATGTGTATTCAAAAACAAGATTCAGATTATGGTGCAGGGTTTTTGTCTAAGATAGAATGATGCCTTTATGTAACATTAATTATGAAATCAAAATGTCAGACCTCTGGGGGAAGCTCAGAGTACCCTACCTTAACCTCTGTTTGACCCTTACAGCAATCCCATGAATTAAGCGCTGTTATAACCACCTTATCAATGGGGAAATTGCTTTGGAAGGTTGAGTATCTTGCTCAGAGTCATACAATAAGTCTGCATTCGAATCCAGGGCTGTCTACAGTAGTCTTAACGGCTATGCTATAATGCTGCTAATCAGACAGAAAAAAGACTCAAGCAGGAAAATCCAACCTTTTCAGAATATCAGCATGGAAGTGACTTTTCTGAAAATATAGTTTTCCTCGCTGCTATTCTGATGGGATTTGAACAAAGCACCTGGTATTTGATACTCTGTGCATTGTCCAAGAGCATGTGTAAAAATTCTGTTAACAGTTAGCAAATACCTGAATCCTCTGGAATTTGTACGGGAAGCTATTATCCTTACAAGAATGTCTGGAGGTTGGAGCGTTGTCACGCTGTCTCAGAGCCCTGTTATTTCAGAGCAGACAGGCCACGTAAATGGTTAATGGTTTTTTAGTGTTCACCAAGGAGCTAAATGCTATAGTTGTAATTTGGATGTAATTTTTGGTAGTAATATAAATATGGCTCTATTTGAAGTGGGTTGAATGTGAAAACTCATGAATAAATCCTTTGACATAATCAGAATTATGTGGCAAAGAAATTGACCTACTTTGCAGGAAGTCTCCCCCAGAGTTCCTTAGCTAATAGTAGGTTAACCCAATAGAGAAATCTTCCTGCTAATAATGCTTATCAGAGAAGATTGGATCCTGTAGTTTGTCAGATAATCCAAAAAAATAATTTAAAGTCTGAAGTCCTTAAAAAAAAAAGATTCTTGCCTTCCTTTACATTTTATTTCAACTGAAAATATATAGTAAATATACATCAAGTTATGGATCTTTTGATCTCAAGTCAACATAAGGACTTCCCTTGACCTTGGAATATGGTGTTGCTAATTGGAATGCTGTGTTCTCTTTTTAATGAAATATACATCCATAAAACATATATGCCACGATTTCTGGTTTAGATTTCTTTAAAGGGAACTGAGGATTTTAAAATACTTGGAAAGTGAGCCAAATGCATAACCTTTCTGAGCCCGTTATGCGTTCACTTCATTTTTTTTGAGTAGCCCTTCCTTTGAGCAAACTTGTTCTTTTGGATTGTTTCCAAATATTACACTCGGTTTTCATAGAAAGAAATCCTCTCTTGGTATATAGACCTTTCACTGATCTGGGGCACACTTAAATAATTATGCACCACTTTAACAAGTGTAGGGAATTCTTGGGAAGCACCTAACATCTGTCTCTGATTTGAAATTGGATACCCTCGCCAGTGTTAATGTCCGGAATGGAGCTGGCGCTGGAGCGCGGTGGTCAGCGTACAGACCACAGCACACCTGCTCCTGCGCCTCCCCACACAGAGTTTGCTGCAGAGTACAGGATGGCATGGAAATAAAGACACTAACATGAAAAGGGTAACGGGTGTGGAACAGGATCTTAAATTCTTCTTTTTTCACTCCCGTCAATCCCATCAATACATGTCATTGGATTGTTATTGTTGGTTAAAACTTCAGATTTCTACCAGATTATCAGCCTGTTGGGGATTAAGACCTTTTTTTTCTTTTTTGAGAGGGAGTCTAATTGTGTCACACGAGAGTGCTGTGGCGTCATCGCTCACAGCAACCCGAAACTCTTGGGCTCAAGTGATCTTCCTACCTCAGCCTCCCAAGGAACTGGGACTACAGGTGCCCACCACAGTGCCAGTGGTGTATGTATTTATATGTGTATGTTTATATAATTTTTCTAAGAGACGGGTCTCACTCTTGCTCGGGCTGTTCTCAAACTCCTAAATTCAAACAATCCATCCCCCTCAGCCTCCTAGAGTGCTGGGATTACAGGAGTGAACTGACAAGCCTGGTCTGGATTAAGACATTTTAAAGGCATCTTCTCTTCTCTCCTATATTGCTTAGCACCTAGTAGGCCTCTTAAAACTGTGTTTTAATTCATTGCCGTCAAACAAGGATGAGGATAACTCTTAGGGCAGAGAAGCTGCCTTCTGGCCAAGAGGCCTGTAGCAGGAATGCCCAGAGCAGGTGTTGCGGGTGCATGAAGAGAGAAGCTGCCCACGCATTAAACTGTTGTAATGAGCTCCAGGCATCAGAAAAGCAGGACTGTTTGTCACTGGCACAGTGATCAGAGACACCCTGGCTATCAGCCACGAAGCAACTATGAAATCAGGGCCTGGGAAAGCTAGACATAGCCCACAGGTCAAGAGAGTTTAAAACTAAGAAAAGAAGCAAATGAGAGAGAAAAATAAAAGTTAAGCAGCCCTAACTGAGAAACTGCCTTCTGGCCTAGAGGCCTGTTGGAATGCCCAGAGCAGGCATTGGGGGTGCATGCAGAGAGGCCCCAGCAAGTCTAGGAATACCAGTGAGGATGCCCAGTCTAAAAGGTCAGCCATGGACTCCCAGTGGGGACAGGGGGGCAGCAGTTCTCAATCAGACCAATTTACTTAAGCACCCTACTTGAAATGCTATTTTATGCTGCTGCCTGTTGAGATCAATTTGTCAAATTTTTCTTATGCAACCATTAGCGGCCAGACAGGAAGATGCTTTTAGGAGGAATCAAACATGATTCCAATCCTGGGGACTTCTTAAGGTCAGTGACCGTATCCTACTCATTTTTAGATGTACCCAGAGAAAGACAAATTAGAGATTTAATTTGGAAAGGCTATGAAATTCCAGGCTTTCAAATCAAACAATTAGGAGCACCGCGGCCCCCTGCATGGACTAAAATTATGATAATTTTTCCTCCTTAATGAAAAACATGTACTCTCTAATTGCTGGTAACTCTGTTAATAAGAATCAAATCCTCTTTATCTAACCCATATATAAACAGTGAAATCTTATTTGGGCCCTATGCCAACACTTAACAAAAGAAAAGAAATGGACGATATGAAACATTGAGAGGAAGACCACTTTTGCTTTAGCTTGCCTTAGTTTGTGAAAGCTTCCTAGTGTTAGCCACAAAATGTACAGGCTGAGTATAGCATCCCTTATCTGAAATGCTTGATACCAGCCAGGTACATCCTAGCACCCTAGAAGGCAGAAGCAGTTTGATTGCTCGCGCCCAGAAGTTCAAGAGCAACCTAAGCCAGCATGAAACCCTGCCCTGTCTCTACTCAAAATAAAAAAAAATTAGCCAGGTTTCCTGGAGGGCACCTGTAGTCCCAGCTACTGGGGAGACAAGAAGATCCCTTGAGCCCAAGATTTTGAGGTTGCTGTGAGCTATGATACCAGGGCACTCTAGCCTGGGGCAACAGAGTGAGACTCTGCCTCAAAAAAAAAAAAAAGTCTTCTTGAGGCCAGAAGTGTGTCAGATTTCAAGTTTTTTTTTGATCTTGGAATATTATCCTAAACATAATAAGATAGCTTAGAGGTGACACAAGAAATTTTGAAATTCGCGTGTTTATATATACTTTACGCACGCAAGCTGAAGAGAACTTCAGATATTTTTAATAATTTTGTGCATGAAACAAAATTTTGGCTCCATCTTGACTGCAATCCGTTACATGGGGTGTGGGATTCTCCACTTGTGGCCACACACGTCCGTGCCCAAAACACTTTAGAATTTGGAGCAATGTGGATTTCCACTTCTCAGATGAGGGCTGCCTAACTTTTGTTCCCCACCCTGCCATCTGCTTCTTTCTTTGGTATTAAACTCTCTTGACCTAGCTTTCCCAGGCCCTGATTTCATAGTTGCATTGCTTCCTAGCTGATAGCCCTGGTGTCTCTGATCACTGTGCCAGTGACGGACAGTCCTGCTTTTGTGATGCCTGGAGTTCATTACAGCAGATTAACACTTGGGACTAGTCATCAGCAGTGCAGGTCGACCAGGCCTCCGAGTGTTCTACTGTGGCTTTGATAATTCAGGCTGACGTGTGAGGTGGAAGGGGGACTGAAGGGTCGATCAGATACAGGTTCAAATGTTCCTCCATCCTGGCCATCTGTGGGATTTGACCAAATCGTTTCACTTTACTGAGCCTCCACTTCCATATCACTGGGAAAGGAAACATAGACTCTTTTTTATGGAATTACTTTGGAGATTAATGAGCTAATATGAATAAAGCACTGGCGTTATTAAGGGTTAAATTTTGCCACCCCCACCAGTCCCCCAACAACTCAGATTTTTATGTGACCTCATATGGAAATAGGGTTATTGCAGGCTGATAGCTAAAAACTGAAAAAGAGGAGCGAATCAGAACCCTGAAGACCGAAGTGTAACCAGGACGGCAAGGTTTATTTTGACACTGGGTAGAAGTGGGCTAAGATCTAAAGGATGTTGGCAGAGGGTTGTTCGGGAAGGAGGCCGGTCTTCTGTACTAATCTAGCTGGCCCAGGGGAGCTGGTTTCTATCAAGAACCACCAAATATTGTTCTCATGGATGTCAAAGATGTTACTTTCTTATAGGGACTCTCCTAACTGGCTCTTCTTATCAGAGTGTCCACATTATTTCTCTGGGGTAGGTCTGTAATTGGGACAGTCCAAGGACAGCTTGCAGCAGGTCTCGCTCTTATCTGAGCTTGTCCACCTATGGCAGACTCTCACAGAATGGCTTTTCAACGTGGCCTTAGTTTAGCCAACCTAATAGCATCCACATAGATAAGAGAAATGTCAACACAGAGCTACACAAGGAGAAGTCCTGGAAGATAAGAGCAGAGATGGGTGATGTGTCTACAAACCAAGGAATGTCAAAGATTGTCAGCAAACCATCAGAAGCTGGCGGGGGAGGCACAGAACACAGCCCTCAGAAGGAACCACCCTCGCCAACAACTAGATCTTGGACTTCTGTCTCCAGAACCAGGTGGCAACACATTTCTGATATTTGTGACACCTTGTTACAGCAACCCTAGAAAACGAATGCACCCCTCTCACTTAATTTTATTCCTTGCTTTTATTCCACGGTGTAGCTCCTTCTCCTGGCTACCCTTAAATATATTCAAGTAAGTGTGCTTCGGGACCTTTCTGTGGGGACATAACCCTAGGTTTGCAGCCCATCCCATTCCTGATCCTCCGGAGAGCACGTAGAAGGGTTGTCGTCCTTTTCCATCATGTGTAATATGTATTTTTTAATCCTCTGGGTCATGCCTGCAGTCATCTTGCCACACACATCTGTTGTAGAACATTTGAAGACAAGAACTGCCTCGTGAGGCCCACCTGAAAGGGAACTGCAGAAATAAACATCTCACCGTTCTTGTCATTTTGAAACAACATATTTTGTTTAAAGCATCTCAGAGAGTTGGAAAAAGAAGAGTTCTTTTCTTCTAGGCCTCCCGTTCCTCCTCTGGCAGGGAAAGATATTCGCAGGTGTTATGGAAATAGCAGGAGGTAACAAGGGGAGCCGCTTCCTTGGAAACATCCTGAGTGATTTGCATTGTATTAAGTGAGCACAGACCACCTCACGCAGTCATTCATATTAATTGAGCAATTTAAAAATTCTAAATTGTGTCCCTTTGGAGTTTGTGATTAAGACTGTGTCCCAGTGCAGTCTCTGGCATTTTTTTTGAAATTGGCTGTATCTGGTACAGCTTTGCTTTCCACTGGTGTCACCTGGAGAGACCTCCCCTGGCTGGACAATAGTGTCTGTATTGCTACTCTCAGCAGCTTTACTGTAAAGCAATTCCCGCGCAGGGCCCCAGCACTACTGCATCCGCTGACTCTGGGGAGATTCTTCCAGAAACAACGCAAAACACAGGTTTCTCTTTTCTATCAAGCCGCATTGAACTCTTGGCCTTGATCTGCAGACCCAGGATCTCAGCTCTGTCAAGTGTTGCCGGCAGCAGGGAGGGAGCCGGGACCCCGCAGAGCGAGCCGCCTGCAGGCTGCAAAATTCCAGCAGAGACTGGACTTTTGAAGTATCAAAAGCTTCACACCTGTGGGTGATTTCCATGCAGAGACTGAGAGCAATAGTGGCCAACTCCTGACCCCTCCAAAACTCACATTGCTCCCTGCCTTTCAAGGAAGAGAATGAGCCCTTTTGTTTTCTGAGACATTGCGGGAATACAGAGAGAGTCAGGTGTCTAGAATTGGGAGAGAAAGGAACAGTGGGGTCACATCAGAGAACACTGGGGCTGGACCTACCACGTTTCTGGCAGGGAGACCTTCTCAAGCCCCCCTTGCACCTCCCTGACTCTCAGCTTCCTTATTTGTCAAATAGGTTAATAATGAGTCCCTGATGGGTCTGTCACCAGGGTTATAGACAGTAGTGTATATGAACATGCCTGCACTATGCGTCCATCCCTTGGTCAGCCTGTTTGCCCTCCCTCCGTCTATCATGCCCCACGCTTACTGAACGATTACTGTGTGCCCAACACTTTGCTGAGTTTGTAATTGCCCAACTCAAGGCGGAGTGCTAAAGAAAAAATTATGCAATGGTATTTGTTAAGGGACACTTGATTCTGGACCACCAATATAAGTATAGGGACAGCTATGATGGGGTCTCGCAGGGGGGAGAAAAGATTGGCTCAATTCTGAATACATAGGCCAATAGGAATGTAGTGCCAAGAAACTGTATGGGGACAAGTGAGGGGAAATTAGTGTATTTTGCCAGTATAATGCACACTTTTTGCCCAAATTTTTTAAGGAAAAACAAGGATGCACATTATACATCAGTAATACTAATTCTGTATTTATATAAATGGTTTGAATTATTTCATTTATGCTCATGCATTCAAAGTATAACTCTAGAAAGCAGTAATAACCAATATCTGTATGCAAAATAATACCTTTGAGTATGGTGAAATATAGTCGCAGTAAATCTAATAACTAATATTTACCCTTTACCACGAGCTTGCAACGAAAGCGTTTTCAGCCAGTGAAAGCAACGTATTTCTCTTTATATGCTTTAGGTAGGAGCTAGCAATCTAGTGGTTTTTACCAAATTCCTTCATAACATAAAACAATCATCTAAATATGAACAAACAAAAATTTTAATTAAAAAATGAAAACAGAAGATTTTTTTTCCTCTAAAAGTTTTGGGCCAAAATTGTGGATGTGCATTATATATGGTAGGTAATACATTGTACGTGGCAAGATCTGGTACTTAGAGGGACAGCAGGAGTCGGGGACTCTTATTCAAGTGATCGAATAGGATTCCTGCTGAAAACAGCCCTGGGTGGTCAGATATCACTTGGGGGATGAAACCTGATCAATTATCAGGGATAATAAAATATTGAAGATGAAGGATTCTGGATAAACTGATTTTGCAGGGTTTTTTTTTTTTTTTTTTTAGAGACATAGTCTCATTATGTCACCCTGGGTGAAGTGCTATGGCATCACAGCTCACAGCAACCTCAGACTCTTGGGCTTAAGCGATTCTCTTGCCTCAACCTCACAGTAGCTGGGACTACAGGTGCCTGTCACAACGCCCGGTTATTTTTCTGTTGCAATTGTCATTGTTGCTTAGCTGGCTCAAGCTGGGTTTGAACCCACCAGCCTGGGTGCATGTGGCCAGAGTTCTAACCATTGAGTTACAGGCTCTGAGATGCAGGGTTCTTTTGCTAAAACTGGATTTTACAAGGAAGTGGATGGACAAGCCTAAAAGAAAATTCACTTCCTGATGGAAGTGTAGCCAAGCAAAGACTTCTTGTCCACAGAATCTTCTCAATGGCTAAAAATTACATTAGTTGGGTTCAAGTAAATTCCAGTTGGCTGTATAACCCTGGTCAAGTCTTTTTACCTTTGTAAACTTTGGTTTCCTTATCTAACGTACAGATAATAACAATGTCTACATTATGGAAGCAAGAGAAGTGAGTGAACTGATGCTTTCTAAGGACTTACCACAAAGCCTGGAAACCCCTGACATCGTACAGCACGCAAAACCAGGCAGCAACAATAATGAACACCCCTCAGTAAGACACTGCCACACAGCAACACGAACACAGCTGTAAGACACTTCATACCAGAGTTATAAAACCCTACCAAGTGTTTACCATAAAGTCCTAACCCTAAGCTAGTAAATGTTATATTAACATTAGCAAAAATAATAAGAGCTTGTTGAGTATTCAGTCTCTTTATAACTTCTTAAGGGCCACACTTACCTGTCAAGGTTGTCAAGCAACTCAGCCAGTGACTAGATTTTGGTTGTATTAGAAAAAGTTGTTCTGTATATTTCTGTGTTTTAATGTTTTCTATTTAAATTTAAATATTTGTCTCTATTCCTTAAGAAACTGTTCAATAGGAAGAGAAAGACACATTTGGTGATGCCTGGGAATTAATAGATTATAGGAGAGAGATCGCAGGAAGAATTGTGTTTGGGGAGGGACCACCTTTATAACTTAAGAGAGAAGTGGGAGGTGAGACAACCAAAAATCAGGAAAGGGGGACAAGAAGATGATAGGTACAGAGATGGCTTAGAAGATGGGGTCAGGGAGGCTCTGGTTCCCAGCAGAGAAGGTGGCACAAGAAAATGCAGAGATGTGTGGAGATCTGGTATGTATTTGGGCTTTATTTGGCTAAAATGGAAACCATAATTTGGGGAAGTAGGAAAGAAGATAAAGAAACTAGATGTCATTCCAACAGAAAGACTGCACGGTTCACAAGAGCAGGGAATGTGTCTGTTCCATTCACGTCTAGATCCCTATTGCTTAGCAAGTAGAAGTGCAATAAATATTTGATGAAATATTAGAAGAATAAATCAGACATTTCTAGTGTACTGAGTTTGGAGAGAAGTGAGAAACTACTGACAACTTTTAAATAATGGAATGACATAAAAATGTACTCTCTGAAGAGAAATCGTATAGTTCTCTGTCAGACAGCTTGGAGGAGGGAGGGATTGTGAACACGGAAACCATGGAATTTCTAGGTGCTGACATATGAGGACCAGGATAAGTGTGGCGACTCAGATGATACTTTAGAAATATTATTTGCAACCCTTAGAATCTGTGACAGACATTGTAAGGAAAAGGGGAAATCAAAAGTCTCTCCAAAGTTTCTAAACTAAATGAAGGGTAGCGTGCTTTTGGCCTTCATTCATTGACAGATGTTACCTGCATTGCACGCTGGGCACTCCCTTGGACACAGAAAACCCAGTGATGCATAAGACTCACAGCTGGTACACCAGACCCACAAATAACTGCATAACGCCCTGAGTGCTGTTGCCACCATCACCACAAATGAGTTATTAGGTTACTGTGACTACACTTGAACTTGGCTGGGTGCGGTTGTACAGGGAGGTGGCAGTGAACTGAGCCTTGAGTGGGAAGAGCCAGTCCGGTAAAGGAAATATTGGCAATCTCGGTTTGGGTCATTGTAAGAAATTCAGATGTCAGCATATACAGGGCAGATGGGAATGTGGATATAGATAGAGGTCAGGAGAGGTGTTAGAGATAAATATGAAGTCTGGCAATTAAGTTCATGAACTTGTCCTAGAAAAAATGCTATATACCTCATTGCTGAATATCAGTGTAGTCACCTTTGAGGCACTCCCCGGGAAGCTAGGCACTGATTTCAAAGAAATTTTAGAACCTCTTTTCTAGAATGACCACCATTGTAGACCCAATGATGCCATTGGATGTTTTGGGGAACTGTACAATGAATTGACCACTCATTGTACAGCACCCAGAAACATCCACTGACAATAATGAGTGCCCCTCAGTAAGACACTGCCACACATCAACACATACACAGCTGTGAGACACTGTGTCTCACACCAATGCTATGAAACCCTACCCGGGTAATGGCACAGTGTCTCTCACCAACGCTATGAAGCCCTACCCGGGTAATGGTACCGTGTCTCACCAACGCCATGAAACCCTACCCGGGTAATGGCACAGTGTCTCTCACCAACGCTATGAAACCCTACCCAGGTAATGGCACAGTGCTGCCAACAAAAGTGCATGGTGGCAAGTTCATGAACGTAATTATCAGCCCTCGTAAGTTGACTTGGGCATCATCTAAGGGAGAACGAGATTGTCAAGTGAAGAAAGAAGCCCGTGGACAGATGGTGAGACAAAGTGCTCCATGAAGGGCCTGGAAAGAGAACCAGGACGGTCACAGAAGCATGTCGGTGTGACTTTTTCAAGGAGGTGACAGTAGGTGACAGTAGGTGTCCAATTACATGGAGAGACCAAAGAGAGTGAGCAAGAAGAAAGGATGAGTGGGGGAAACAGTCCTTTACTCCAGTAGTAAATAATCTGTACCATCCTGTAAGATATAATAATCTGTACCATCCTGTAAGCACAGCCCCTATTTTCAACTCTCCCCAGTGTTCTTTTTTCATGACTGTCTCATTTTTAGTGATCTAGCATAGATACTATCAAGCTCCTATCCACTTTGAGATTCTTCACTTCTCACTGACACTTTCCCTAAACGAGGGGGTTAAAAACCGGCATCGCCAGCCCCACATTCCCCTCCTTCAACCAGACTTACACACTTGCTCCATAATGTAGCTCTGACCATGTCATAGTGTAAAATCTCCTTATCAACCATGGAGAAATCTGAGCTGGCCTTCAAATTCCTCCAAAATCTGTGCCCAGACCATGCGTGGTGGAGCACAGCGGGGGCTTCCTGGCTGTCCCACCCGGACCATCCATGCTCTTCTCTGAGTTTCTTTTCTATGCACGGGCATCTGACTGGCTCCTGAGGGATGGGCAGTCATGTGGAGCAGATACTACCGTGCAGAGTGAGATGTAAGGCGGCCCATGCACGTCCCTCCCTCGCTCAAGGTATAGATTGTGCTTTTTATTTGAAATCTGGCCTCAATCTCACCTCTCTCTCAAAACTTCCTCAGAGGACTTTAGCTCAAAGTCATCCTTCCTTTCTCCCAACCTCTGACACTGTTTAGCCCAATCCATGTGCTCGTTATTCCTGGGCCATCCTGGGT
Source organism: Galagoides demidoff (assembly GCA_963574575.1). Taxonomy (NCBI): domain Eukaryota; kingdom Metazoa; phylum Chordata; class Mammalia; order Primates; family Galagidae; genus Galagoides; species Galagoides demidoff. The sequence continues at coordinate 24,842 of CAUYQV010162583.1, read as the reverse complement.
CAAGACGTCTACTGTCCTGGAACTTATTTTTCTATCTTGATTTCTCATTTCAGCTTTCAGTGGTTTAAGTATTTACTACCCTGACATGGTTGTAAATTCCTCGAGGTTGTACAAGGGCCTTAGAATTTACTGCACCCATAATTTTGTAGCTCTCTTTTTTTCCTGTTCTTCTTTCCCTTTTTCTTTGTCTTTCAATTCTTTGCAGGTTGTGGTCTAGTAGGGAAAATATATTATTTGGAGTCCAAGAGACCTGGGTTTGACTTCACTGGCCTCCTAATGAGGTTTATGTGATGTGGGAGAAGTTACTTCTCCACGAGGAGTTCTGTTTTCCTCATCTGTAAAATTGAAAATAATACCTCATAGGATCATTGGTGGTGTGAACATTGGCATAATCGGTTCTCAATAATGATGTTAATCCCTACTCCCCTGGGCCTTGCTGAGTGAATGTGCAGTGATGAGTATTTCCATTTGTTAGGATTCCTTTAGAAGATTGCCTCTGGAATCCTTTGCATCCCTTAGTTCTCCGTGGAAGGGCAGCCTCATTCACGTGGCCAGTGCTGACCCAGCCATCTGAACGTCTGATTCTTCCTCTACACTCCCTGTGCACACTGGGTGCAACTTGAATTATCAGGTTTCACTCTAAACCCATGGTTCTCAACCTTCCTAATGCCGCAGTGTATTTTCATTGTTACAAGGGGGTCATGACCCACAGGTTGAGAACCGCTGCTCTAAACTTTGCTTCTTCCACCAGACTAGGGATTTCTGGGGTAGGTGAGGATTAATTCCATCTTGCTGTCTCTATAGGGAGACACAACACAGGCCAGATTCAGAGACAAACGTAGCTGGGCTGAATCCTGAATGAATCTCATCTTGTTGGCTATGTGAACTCTGGACAGGTTTCTTAACCTCAACAAACCTTTTCCTCTTCTATACAAAGTGAAGTTGTCACACTTCTTAGGCTGGTGGAACGTTTTCTCCAGGCTAATGAGAAGTAGCATATGAAACATCTATCACTGTACCTGGAACACGGCAGGTGCTTAATAAGTGGTCGTCCCAGCTCCGCACACAGTATCAGTCATGTATGAGATGTTCACCAAACATTGACCAAGTTGAACTAAAAGGGATTGAATACTTATTTCTGTTTTCCATTGATTCCTTTATCCTATCCTACTGCTCATTATGAAAATCTGTCGCATTTTTCTCCTTGGCAGTTTACTGCCATGATTTCAACAGTATTAAGATCATGTTTACAGACCACGCTGAGCTCTTTGGAAGGGAGGTACTTTGTCCAAATCAGCGAAGCGGTGGGTAGGTGTTCATGCTTTTGTTATATGATCAAGAAGACCTATTTTTTCTTTATTTGCAGAAATGAGAGGAAAAGAAGGCTTTGGGGAGATAATTGGCTGTGACATATTAAATTCATTGAGAGCTAAGCCATGAAGGGGATAAAGTAAAGAATTAGACAGCCTGGAGGTTTGAGGTCTGGGGAATGCAGTCAGGGGTAAGATCATCTCCCCTGAATTCTTTCTGTTTTCATGGCGGTATTAACAGGTAGGAAATGAAGGTGGGAGAATCAGGGATTAAGTAAAAGAAGCTCTGTGGGTCCACACCCTTTCCCCTAAGCAGGCATCCAATGATTGGCTGTCTGCCACAAGATACACAGAAATCTATGACTGTTATCTAGTAAATAATTTCTGGTTGCAAGTAACGTAAACCAGACTTGAATATAATGGGGAATGGGGTTGGGGGGGCTTTCATAAAAGACCAAGAGGTATCTCGCAGAACCCATGGAAGGCTACATATGAGAGCCTCTGGAACAGTGGTTCTCAGCCTTCCTAATGCCGCCATGCATTTTCATGTTACAGAGGGGTCATGACCCATGGGTTGAGAACCATTGCTCTGGAAAGTGAACCCAAGGATTTGGAATCAGTAAGAACCCCAACCGTGCTTTCTCGCTCATCACTTCTTCCAGAACATCCTTTCTCTTTGCCTTTCTTTCTTTCTTTTTTTTTTTTTTTTTTAGAGACAGAGTCTCATTTTGTCACCCTTGGTAGAGTGCTGTGACATCACAGCTCACAGCAACCTCTAGCTCTTGGGCTAAGACGATTCTCTTGCCTCAGCCTTCTGAGTAGCTGGGACTACCCGACACCTGGCTATTTTGTCATTGTTGTTGCATTTTACCTGGGCCGGGTTTGAACCTCCACTCTCAGTATATGGTACCAGAGCCCTACTCACTGAATCGCAGACAGAGCCCACTTTGCCTTTTTGTAAGATTGGCTTTCTCTCAGCCAGGCCAATGGCAAAAAAAGATGGTCACCTAGAATTCCACATTTCCATGTGACAATTCCCACCCCAAGGAGAGACTGACTTCTGTTTCTCTCTGCTTACATACTCAGTTCCAAGGATGGGGTTCTCTCTAATCAGCACAGCTTGAACTGTGCGTTCATCTGATTCAATCAGGAGAGGCCACCATGGCACCAGTGCTGTGGGAGGGGGTGGTCAGTTGGTGGCTTGGTCATTGAGATCTGTGCACCCTTAATGAGTGAGACAAATTCCTGCTCCCACGTGTTCAATGAGACAGAAGCAACTTTAGAAGTGAGGACAAAGAACCCCAAACTCCATGGGACTTTCATATATTGACATCATGCTGAGAAGATAGTTCAATCTAAAATTTGGCACTAGATCTAAAATGAAAGAAAAGGAGCTCATGTTTATGGAGCACTTATGTGCCAGACAAGCCAGTCGCTCTCTCTAATCCTCCCGTCATTTATGTACCTCATAGCGGAGCTCATCTAGTCCCTGCTATGAATGAGGACGTGGGGGTCCCAGAGACCTCAGCTGCCCACGGTTACAATTCTAGACCCTGACTTAATCAGGACCCACTCTCTGCTCATGAATGCAGCACACTGTCCACTCAGCTGGACTTGGAATGGCCTTGAACAGGACATGAACCCACTGGGCTCTCATGGCTCTGTCTCCATCACAGATTAGAATGACTTTGTCTGGGAAGTGGCCCTGCCACCCGCTTAGGAGCCTAAGCCAAAACCCAGGAGTCACATTCCCTCCTCCTGTCGCTGGAAAGTCAGCCCCAGGACTTGGAATCAGTAAGAACTCGTGACACCTGTGAATTAACTGCTTTTCCTTGGGTGTATTTTTTGATAAGTCCGTTTCTCTGCACCTACTGCCATCCTCACCCTGATCTCATCTTGCATTTGGACTATGAGCTCTGCCTTTTACTTCTTTCCCTTTAGACAGAGCACTCAGAAAACTCTTTACAAAGCACAAGTCCTACCCTGCATGGCGCCCCCCACCTGCCCTGCCTGTCCTTTGCACTTCAAACCCAGTCCACACTCCTCGCCCTGCTTCCCCCTTCACCCCCCCACCCCCACCCCCATGGCTCTGCTCTGATCATAGGCTTATTCCTGTTTCGTAAACAGGCCAAAGTGTTCCCTCCTGGTACAACTGCCCTTTCCTTGGTGCTCACATCTCCTTTCAAATGTCATTCCTCCTGAACTGCCTTCATGGACCAGCCTGTCTAAATTAATTGTTCCCCGCCCTGTCCCTGTCACTGGTGGTTTCATCAGACAGTTTCATCCTCTTCATAACACTCACTCCCTCCTATCTGGACCGATCTTGTTCATTATTTATTTACTTGCTCATTATCTGCCTTCCCCTTTGCCGTCAGCCGCCCTAGCAGATCCGGGGCTTCCTGTCTGGTTCCTGACCGGGCCCTGGGCCCTGGGCCAGTGCTTGGCATGGACTGGGCATTCAGTGCATGTTTCTGGAATGAATGGACCTAGGCGGGTGTGCTCGGAGCCCGGGTGGTGGGGGCCGGATCTGTGCCCTTGCATTTATTAAGAGCATCTGTGTGGGGTGGGGGCCCTTATCACTGTCTGTTCCAGCACATTCCAGTTAAACCCTGGATCCTTGAGATTTATCTCTGACTTTAATCAAATGTAATTTATATTTCAGCCTCCTCGGTAAATAATTGATTTGCCTTCTCCGTCATCTTCGTCGCAAATACCTCTCTGTGCTCTAAAGAAATAATTTAATCAGTCAATAGTACACACAGCCCCCTAGTTTAGAAGGCAGATGGAAGATGAAGCGTAAGTCTCGTTCACACCAGAATATACCAAGACGAAAATAATCTCACTTAAAAAAAATACGGTGCAAACAACTTGGTGGCAGAAATACCCAATTAAATCCCCTTGTGGTCTCCCCCCATGGAGATGACCCCATGAGAGAAGAAAGTTCTTGGCCAACTGGAGGCTGCACATGAAAATAGAAACCCTTGTACAGTTGTGGTTTTATTACCCTCTGTCTGGATCTAGGAGCAAGTGTCCAAGTGGCTAATGTAAATGCACTTTGGGTGAGGAGTCCACACGGAAAATCGAACTGTCCGGCACCGCCCGTGACCTCAGACTCGCTGGGCAAATCCAACTGTCCTGTTCTCTCTTTTTCTCTGGGTTTCCATGGGCCATGCATGCAGGATCCTTTTGAATCCAAATCATACACACATCCTTCCTTTGCCCTCCTGTGTTTCTCTCAGAGAAAGACTTCGGGAGAGGTATATTCTGCATTTGTTTTCACACATTTGTCTATTTTGAGCCCACTCTTTTCTGGAGCGGAGGAAGGGAGGGGGAGACAGTGAGGTATCAGCTCTGAGGCGTGTGAAAGGCTCCACGGAGGCATTCGCATGGGGAAATGTAGCCATACGCTGTCTGGAAGAGTCATTCTCAATATTGTATTTCTTTGTACTGTTTTAATTGGAAACATCTGAGCTGCCCACTAATAGGGGATTGGTTAAGTAACTTCAGAGACATCTATAGGACGGGGCTATATGCAGCCCACAGGAACAATGTTATAAAAAATCCCGATATGGGAGGGAATATGTAATATGTGCCAAATGAAATAAGCGAACCTCAGCTTTAGAGGCTGAAAATTTTTTCTGGAAAATGAATGATTGTGTGTGTGAGCACTTAGGGGAAAGTTTGGGGGAGTACACACTAAAATAAAACCACAAATATCCCTGGGTGGGGATACGGGTGGGTCCGGTCCCACCCGCCCTTTTTTCCTCTTTTGCATTTTCTAAATTTCAAGCTTTGAGCACATTTTGCTTTGTAATTAGGAAGTATTTTACAAAAGCAATGGTTTTCAAGAATTTACAAAGAAAACATTTTTTAAATATGTCTGTTGTTTGTCATTTGAAAGTAAGGCCATGTTCACTCATAATCAGCTCTTGGGGCTCTGTAGGTACGTGGTTTGTGTTATAAGGTGCATTAAGCAAAGGGAGACGAACTGTGAGCTTGAAGACGCCAACCCCCCTGGATCTCCCACTTCTGGTGGTGGGGGAGCTGCCTTCGGGTGGGGAGTCACCTGTTCACTTATTCAGATCAGGCACAGCTGCCCAGGACAGCTGGTGAATAGTCTGCAGTTTTTCCAGGAGCCTCTGAGTTGCCTTTGGTGGCAGAGTTTTAGCTCTGAATTTGGCTTTTTGATTAAACTTAACCTCGTGGAACACCAGTGTCAGTTAGCCCTATGTGAGCCTTCCGAATTGCCCCTGAGCCTCCTCCCATGCTTCTTGGATCAGCACAGGCACTTGGTGGCCTGCTTGTCCCTATGAAGACCTTCTGTCTTTCAGCACCCTCTCCCTCAGGCCAGGCCTGGTGGCACATGCCTATAACCCTAGCACTCTGGGAGGCCAAGGCCAGCTGATTGCTTGAGCTCAGGAGTTCAAGACCATCCTAAACAAGAGCTAAGCTTCTGTACTAAAAATAGAAAACACTAGCTGGGCATGGTGGTAGATGCCTGTAGTCCCAGCTACTCAGGAGGCCAAGACAAGAAAATTGCTTGAACCTAAGAGTTTGAGGTTGCTGTGAGCTATGATGATGCCACAGCACTCTACCCAGGATGACAGAGTGAGACTGTCACACACACACACAAAAAAAACCAACTCTCCCTCAAATGCATTTGTTCTATCTTTGATCAAGTTCCCAGGAAACAAATGGCTGAGACAACGATTTGCTGTAGGAGGCTTTACTGGGGAGCATGCCCAGAATGAACACTGATGGGGGAGAGGGTGGTGAAATTGGGCAGAGAGAGGGGACAGCTGTGATGTAGCTGGGCCACTGTCCCACCAGGCACACTTGAGTTGTCCTTCATAATTATGTCAGCTGAGGCATGGTCTGTGCCTTTGTGTACCCAGCCCCATCTAATCTCCACTTGTTGATTGGTTGCAGCTATGAGGGTAGCAGGGACAAGTTGGGGAGGCTGCTCTCTTTGTCTGAGAGCAGCTCCTTTGAGCACCTTAGGGGCCAGCACACCCCCTGCGGGGTAGAGTCCTCAATTCCCAGGCTGTACCTTGTGGGGGACCATATGTAGCCTGCAGTCCCCTGGGCACCACTGTGCCGGGTGCCTCACATGCCGCTCTGATGGTGATCCTGCTGGGTCAGTGTTACTATCCACACGGCAAAGAGGCAATGAGGCTCGCTCTTGGTCAAGAAACTCCTGAAAGGCCAAGCCAGCTGAGAACTGAGGCTTCTCCTGGACTCTGTTTTTTACACCCCTTCCCCACCGCACGCTCCAGATCCAGCTTCCCTGGTGTTTATTATGTGCCTCATTCAACCTGGCCTTCAGCCATGCAGCACAGCCAGAACAGGACCCTTTGTTTACAAAGGACAGAGGCAAAAGTACAGATAATGACTGCAGACTCAGGTCTGGCCTTTCCCTGCCTTCTGCAGTCCAATTTCTACCCAGCCTCAAGCTCCCAACTCCTTTTGATCAACTGTGTTTCCTTCTCAGCCCTCCTGCCTCTGCCTCTTCCAGCTCTGTGATCTTGGGACAGTCTTTACCTCCTGGAGTTTCAATTTCCTCCTCTATGAGAAAGGATTAATAATACATGACGTGCTAGGTGGCGGTGAGGAATAAAAGGATAACGAAGGAGGACTTAGACCTTGTTTCAAGCCTCTTCTGTGCCTTGCAGTGTGGCATCAACGGGACATGAAGTGTTACATGAGTCGTGTGTGGTACCTTACGCTTAAAGGCAACACATCCTGGTTTTCAGCTGCTCTGCCTCTTGGCCATGAGGAATAAGATAGGAGCCCACGGGTCAGATGACTTGAGGAGTGCGCCACGTCGTGCTATCCTGACTCTCAGTAAGCAAGTGTGCAAAAATCAAGCTGCAGGAACGAGGAGACCGTGTGCACAGAGGGACACAAAACTCAGTGGGAAGGAACCGGGAGGGGAGGGAAATCAACCAACTTAACAGGTGCTGGGAACACGAACTATCTGGGTTCTGAGCACCCCTACAGCCAGGACTCGAGTATCACAAAAATGATCCCTGTAACCCTAAGACATTTGTATCCCCTTAATATTTTGAAATAAATAACTGCAGATTAAAAGGCAGATTGGTTAGTTCTTTATTGGCCCAAATGAGCAGCATATTCTGAGTTCCTCCGCCTTGTGGAAAGCCTTCAGGACTCAGCAACCGAAGAGGAGGGCTGTCGTTGCCGCCTTAAAACCAAGAAGTTTCTCCACTTTTCCATCCTGCTTCTTCTTTCTTTTACATGAAAATATGATTGGCCATTCGTCTACTGTTTTTGCCTTCTCTTTGAAAGAATGCTGGGAATTGCATAGTGTCTGAACCTGATTAATAGGAGCACCTGGGACTTTGGTCCCAGAGAGTGACTGTGAAACTCGGGTTTCCAAAGTGATCAAACTCTATGAGCGTTGGGTTGAGGGGCGGGGTTGGAGACTCTGGTAAAGAAAGAGCCATTTCCCTTACTAAATGTATTTGTTCAGCAAGTATTGCAAATTACATGCCAGATTTTGTTCTGGTTGTTTTGGATACACAAAGAAGGAATCAGAAGAAGATGGCAGGAGGCACTTACAGTCCTTGGCCACCCAGTCCACCCAGAGGAGATTGTAAAGCTGGGCTCTTCCTGCTTTGGTTCCCTAAGTTAGTGAACACAAATATCTCTTCAGTTTTTCTTTCTTTTTCTTTTTTTTTTTTTTGAGAAAGAGTCTCACTATGTCACCCTTAGTAGAGTGCTGTGGTATCATAGCTCACAGCAACTTCAAACTTTTTCGCTTAAGCAATTCTTTAGCCTCAGCCTCCCAAGTACCTGGGACTACAGGCGCCTGCCACAACACCCAGCTCTTTTTTTGTTGCCGTTGTTTAGATGGCCCCGGGCCGGGTTCGAACCCACCACCCTCGGTATATGTGCCTGGCCCCATAACCACTGTGCTACGGGCGCCAAGCCTCTCTTCAGTTTTTCTTTAGACAAACTTACAGATGGTGCTTAGACAGACACTGCTGGGAGATGGTTGGTCTAAGGATTTGGTGGAGTGACAGGATGTGGCTGGAGATTGTTTTGTTATTAAGAGGTTATTAATAATGTCGTGCCATTTTTATAATGAATTTTTCAAAACCAAATTTTAAAAGACCCAGCAGGAAGGAAAAAAAAAAACCCAGAAATAATTACTAGTAGATCTTTGTCAGGGAAATGCAAAAAGGACTAATTATTAGAGCGGAAGAATTGGGTCACTTGTATGGGGCCACCGAAGGATCCTCCTTTTATAATTCAGTGCTTCCTAATCTGACTCTGCTTCAGAATCATCAGCTAAGCTTTGGAAATGCAGATTCCCAGGCTGTCAGTGCAATTCTCTGGAAGTAAGGCCCGGAAACCTGGTGCTTCACTTTGTACAGAAAGGTTTGTAAGTGGACTCCAGATGCCCTTTATACAGAGCACTTCTCAGAAGTACCAGAGAGAAGATTTGTAAAGAAAACGTGTGCAGGAGTCATAGGTTGAATATTATTTTAACTCTTTAATTAGTTTACCTTTTAGAATTAATGACAGCAACCATGCTCATAAAAACACATTTTTACAGCCCCCTAAGTGTGTTTTTCCCCTTGTTCTGCTCACTACCCAGCTAGTTAATTACACAAAATCAGCATTCTCTCCTCTGCAGCCGGCATACATAATTATTTGTCCATTGAAAATTAACACCTGGATAATTGCAAGATAAAATTTGAAGTAAAATAAGTTATCTCTGCCGTTGGGCCCTGAAATTCCCCCACAATCTGTTCTTAAATTAGACAACCTGACAGACAATAGGGCCCTTTCAGCCATGGACAGAATGATGTTGGACAGGCTGGGGAAGGAAAAAAAGAAAAGCAAAGCAACCCTTTGAAATGTTCTTATCATCAAGATGGATGGCCCCTGTGATTCAGATAGATATGCGGGAGGGAGGATCTTTCTGTGTTAATAATTTATAAGGTGATCTCCCTATTTGCCTTCGGGAAGGAACATCCTGTTCTTAATTGCACCCTTATTCCCAGGCAACCGGAATAATTCCCCAACAGCTGGGACCATTATTTCTAATGCAGTACAACTTTGCTGTGGTTAGCTTTGGGCCAAGGGTGCTTAATGTGAAATATATTATTCAGGGAGGGAGAAGGCAATAAATATTTACTGAATGACAGCCATGTGCCAGGCAGTGTGCTGAGAGGACAAAATGTATTATAATCTCCTCTGATCCTTCTATCTGTCCGAGAGAGGGGTAAGATGAACAGCCTAGCACTAAGGAAAGTTTACTCACTTTCCCAAAATCACACAGGCAGGAAGCAGCATACTGCAATTTAAATGCAAAAAATAAGTAAAAACTGCAATCCCTCTGACTCCAAAGGGTTAGGCAGCTGTGCCCCTCACTAACCGTGTGTCCCTTCCCCAGTGACGTCACATCCCTGTGCTCCACTCCCCTCTTCCTCTGACTATGTTGCAATTCTTTCCTCCAAGGTTGTGTGAAGCTGAAATAAGCCATCTTAGGATTATGGGACAGAAATGCTCGTTTTCCTGGTGTCTTCCAGCTGTTTTACCCTGTTATGGACAGAATGTTGTTTGCGCCCCACCCCCCACCCCTGCCTAGTTTCATACGTGGAGGACCTAACTCTTATGCCATGGTATTTGGAGGTAGGGCCTTTTATTTAATAATTAGTGTTGAATGAGGTCTTGAAGGTGAGGCAGTCATGATGCGTTAGTGGCCTTAAAAGGAAAGGCAACCTTGGCGCTGTCCGCCTCTCTCTCCCTCGGCATACCCAAGAAGGTCTCGGGAGTGCACAGTGAGAGAGTGGCCATCTGCAAGCCAGGAAGGGGACCCTCCCCAAGAGCTTAGCGTGCTCTTGAACTTGGTCTTGAACTTCTCAGCCTCTAGAACAGTAAGAAATCACAGCCCGTCATTTAAGCCACCCAGTCTATGGTATTTTATTATAGAAGCCTGAGCCGACAAGAAGCCCTGTTAGATGTGTAAGTATCTCAAACACAGAAGTGAACACCCAGCTGGATACAAGAACTGTGTTGGAGTTGACTTCTGCTAGACAGAGACACACTGTAACTGTCCAGAGTTAAAAGAATTCACAGCCAGAATGACCACATGAAAAAAAATTACTTATCTTGGTTCATCTGTGGGTTTCTGTAGCTGGGTTTAGTATAGTCTATGAGGGGCGGGGAGAGAACAGTCTTGGCTGTGAAATATTTTTTATTTGGCCATCATCGGTCTTCAGCGAGCAGCCTGGAGTGGGAGGCCATTCAGGGCTCCAGTGAACCTGTGGGCTCCCTCCCTCCAGCCCCGACTCCTGACACAGGCACATTGTGTTGAACCCTCGGCAAGGTGACCCCCAGTGTGAGACCCCAACATCAGCAGTGCCTTCTGCTCCCAGACAGGGACTCAGGGTTCTTCCTGACAGCATCTTTGAAATCTGTTCAAGTGGAGAATTTTCTCAATGCCCGGGGAACTGGCCTGATTTAAATTCAGAGGAGAGCCCTGCCCTGGTTAGGAGGTGAACAGGTTGTGATATGCTCTTCCCTAATGGCATCAAGCAAAGCCAACGCTAAAATGACTATGGATGTGACATTTACTTTATCCCATCAGAAATTTTATTCCTAGAAGACTCAGTGAATTAGGCTCATGGAATGTATGAAATGGAAGGGGTGTTCAGCGACCCCCTCAAGGGCTTCCCCACAGCCATACTGATTCCTGGAGTCTACTCGTGACGTTGGAATAAATAAATGAAGTCGATCATATATGCAGTTACTTAGTGGACATGGGCACTGTGGGTCGCTCTATTCCAGATGATATCCTGGGTTCAGTGGACACAGTGAATCCATCCCAGTCCCCACCCTTGTAGAACTCAGATATTAGAGACAGGGACAGACAAGGAAACAGTCGATGAAGTGCCACTGACAGTGAAGTATGTCCACAGGTTAGGAAAATGTCAGGGACAGAGGAACAGTGGTCAGCTAATCCAGCGTAGTCTTTGCCTTTACAGAGTTCATGGACTAATGAGAAGGGCAGAATGGTAAGCAGATTATTACCAATGAGATTAATTCATTGCAAAAGTGCAGAGGAATTATCAGACTACATGGAAGCATCTCACAGGGGCCCATCAGACAGATCTCTGGGATCAGAGGAACCAGGGCCCGTGGTATTGTGTTAAGATCTCAGGTGTAAAAAGGGGGGGCTGAGAGACTGGAGGGATGGGAGAGACAAGGGTGGGAAGTGTCTTCCAACCCCAGAGAACGACATGCAGTTGCCTAGAGCGAGGAGATTGAGTGTAACCACTGTGGGGAGCACATGAAAAACAGGGGTGGTCCAGACTGGAGCTGGTGACTTAGGCAGGGACTTGACTGGGGCGGGGGGAGGGGCTCTGTCTGGTATGTTAAGGAGGTTGATACTAGTTGGTGGAGAATGGAGAAGAGGAGGGAGGAGTGCTTTGAGAAACACTGTCCTCCTAGCAGAGGGGACACTTGGCCTGAGTCTTGAAATGTTGGTCAAGGAAACAAGTTAGAAAAGAGGAACTAGCAGGGGAAACGGGCATGGAGACCCCTGACCCCGGGGTCAGAGTTTACGGTGTTAGGGTGAGGGGGCAGGAAGGAGGTGGGAGAATGAAGGGGAAGACAGCTCATGGCAGCTGGCCAGAAGGTAATGACCTTTCCAATCAGGTGCTGTGTGGCAAGATGGCATTTCGGGTGGACCCTCTCAGAGGCAGTGAAGGGGGTGGGTTAGAGGGTGATAGTGGAGACAGGTGAGCTGTGACTTCTGGACATCTCCAGACACTACTGATGTGCCTGTGCTCCTCCCCACCCCCACTGTGTTAATGACAGCAGCCCCTGGGGTTCCCAGCGTTCCCCTGTGAAATTCAGAATGGATGATTCTTGGAAACCCAGGTGTCTTATTATGGGTAGGTTTGTTGTGACTCCTTGAAGATTTTTCAAGTTGTTTTTTTCTCAGGGAGAAAGATCTCCAGGAAACACTGTGAGATGCAGGTAACCCCCAGGGAATGAAGAGAATCCAGTGGGACATGAGAAGCATACAAAACATGTAGTTAGATTTGCGAACTCAAAATATAGTTTATAGCTTACTTTTAAGAAAGAGTAAATTTTAATAATACTGACATGTGGATTATCAGTTGGACATGTATGTAATTCATACAGTAACATTCCTACTTTTTTTTTTAAATTTTTTTGCAGTTTTTGGCCGGGACCAGGTTTGAACCCACCACCTTCAGTATATGGGGCTGGCACCCTACTCCTTGAGCCTTTCTGTGCTCAGATATATTTTACTGATAGAGATAGGTTATTAAAACTGGAGACCTAAATTCTGTGGAATTAGGAAGATCTGGATTTAAACTGTGGCTCTGACCTGTACCTGCATGTACCAACTTAGTTCTGCTTCTAAACCTAAAACAGGGGGGCAGTGAGCGCATAACATGTCCATAACAATAAACTGAAATACACAAAGTGTGTTTTACATTTCCCAGTGACACTCTCTAGATGTTAGTTACAAATAGCTTCAGACATGGCTCTCTTCAGCAGCACATATCCTAACACTGGACCAATATAGAGAAGATTCCGCCTGGCCCCTGAGCAAGGAGGACATGCAGACTCATGAAACAGTCCATGTTTTTACATATGAGAAATGGCCATCCTCCCTAAACATCAGAGAAATGCAAATCAAAACCACCCCAAGATATCACTTAACCCTAGAGAGAATAGCCCAATCACCAAGTCCCAGAGTTACAGATGCTGGCCCTAGTGTGGAGAGAGTGGAACACTTTTACACTGTCAGTGGAACTAACACAGCCTCTTTGGAAAGAAGTATGGAGAGTCCTCAAAGAACTCAAATTAGACCTCCCATTTGACCCTGCAGTCCCACTACTAGGCATCTACTCAGAAGAAAAAAAAATCAGTTTATCATAAAGACATTTGCACTAGAATGTTCATTGCAGCTCAGTTTATAATCACCAAGATGCAGAAACTACCTAAATGCCCAGCAACCCAGGAATGGATTAACCAGTTGTGGTGTATGTATACCATGGAATGCTATTCAACCATATTGACCTGGATGGAGCGGAAACACATTCTTCTTAGTAAAGTATCACGAGAATGGAAAAGCAAATATCCAATGTATTCAATTTTATTATGAAGCCAGTAGACTTCATAATCTAACACATGCCCACATAGGAGAAAAACGTAATTCTATTCCTCAAGTTGGGGGGATAGAGGATGAGGGGGAGGTTGGGGTACTCCCTCTTAAAGGCCACAAGGGAGGGGTATATGGCACATCTTTTGGGTGCAGGACGCAAGTACCAGAGGGACTACCTAAAAAATTCAAAAATTGTGATCTGGTTATTTGTACCTTCGCAATAAACTGAAATTTAAAAAAAAAAATAGCTCCATACACAGTTATCAGCTAGTGACGCTTTGGAGACGATCTTTTCTCTATGAACACTCATTGGACACATGGGGAAATTAAACAACAAAAAAGTAGACAAGTTACGTGTAATCACATAGGTAAAGATATAGTAATGGAAACTACCCCGAGATCCCAGCTTCCTCACTTTCTTTTAGGCCATTTTCTGTTTTTGATTTCCAGGCAACCGTATGATGCTCTGTAACCTGCATATCTTCCTCCTTTGGAATTGAAGTCAGTGTTCTATTGAAATTTCAGTCCTCAGATTACTTGGAGCATTTTGGACTGAGGTCCCTGATAAAGCATCTGCTCTTTGTTGTTAGTGACCATTGCCTGTTTATGGAGCCGAGAAGAGCAGGTGCATCAGGGCACAAGCCCTCCGACCACCCAGTGTGGACTCCTGTCCTCTCGCCTAAGGTGGCAACCCAGCCCTACCACATTCATGCTCTCAAACGCCCAGGCACAATACCAAATGGTATTCCTCAAACTTAAGGAGATTCCTTTTAAACATTAAAAAGGCAATTTTCAGACTTTTAAGAAACAAGAGTTGAAGTCAATGAAAATATACTTGAGAAATATTATTGCTACTAGATTTTTCCTTCATAACTGATAAAATGTGTAAAAGATTATCAGTTTGAGAGCCCAAATCAAAACGTTGGGAACTTTCCTTCTGAGCACCCCAGTTTGGGAAATACCATCTGATGAGGGGGTCTCTATTATACATGGGTGAGGAAGTTGCTGTGCTCTGTTGGTCTTTGAGGATGACTTGCGTCTGTTCATCTCAATGTACAGGGTCCCTTCCCCGGTGTATAATCTCAGTGGGTGGGATTTAGGGAGCCACTTTGCTGCTGTTTTTGTTCTCACACATGATTCTTTATCACACTAAAATTAAAATTGCAGTAAAAATTCAGTGGCTTGTCTACTAGAATGTGAGCTTGGGATGTTTATTTCCATGCTTGGTTGACTGAAGCATCTCCAGCACCTTAGTACATGTATCCAGTAGGCACTCCATAAATTTTGAATAAGAGAATGAGTGAATCAGCCAGTTGATTAATAAGAACCTGACACACCCCCAGATGTTGTTGCAATGTTGTTTTTAATCAAATCCTCCCAACGAACTGGATCGTTAGTTGCTCCCACAACCTAAAGAATAGAGCCCAGGAGCTGTAGCGTGGCTTCCAAGGCCCCTGGTAATTTGGCCTCTCCTGACTTTGTTTTAATAGACGGGTCTCCGCCTGTACAAGCGTGTCTGTAGCACATGTTGGGTAAGAACCTTTGGCGTTGCTTGTGGGTGTGTTGGTGGCATCTGGGTTCATTACCCACGTCCTCAGTGTGGCGGTTGTCTCAGTGGCTGGCTGTCTGTAGGCTGTGGCCGGGGTCAGCTCTGTGTGGGCAGATTCAGATTGCCTGCTTCTTGTTGATGAAGGAGGATGGAGTCTTCCATATCCTCTCTCTTTCCAAGCCCTGTGGTCTTCTTTTTTTCTCTTTGGAAATGTTATCATGTGAACCATTCATGTTTTTTTTTTTTTTTATCTTTGTATGTCCAAACATACTTTTGATTTCTTTTTTTAAATTTCAGAATATTAGGGGGTACACACGCTCTGTTTACATGCTTTGTTTTCATAGAGGTTAAGTCCCAAGTCGGACAGAATCACACTACCCACAAGCTCTTTAAGCAGATCACTTGGCTTCAGCCCACCCCAGACCAGTCTAATCAAAATCTGGGTGGAGGTATTTTAAAAAGCTTCCCAAATATTCTAAAACATAGCTTGGCTTGGCAGCAGTGCCCACTGTTGTCCGGCTCTCACCAGGTATTTTGTTCCTCTGGAAATCTCTCCCCTCTTTCCCTACCTGTTACAGCCTCTCTTTTTCACAAAGACTTACCTAAAGTAATCTTCCTCCTGCAGCTCTCCCTAATCTGTTCCCTGCCAAGTAGAAGCAATTTCTTCTCCCCTTAGTGCTCTATGACACTCCGGCCTTGGTGCTATTCTGTTAAGCCCCTTCTTTGTTTTGCTCTGTATGACCTCATGACCCCTGTTGCAATGCAGCTCTCCAGACCAGAAAGAAGAGGTGCTTTGCTCACCTCGGCACCACTAGAAGCTGGCGAAGTACCTGGCACAAAGCATACGGAGAGGTAGTATTGTATAAAATGGTGATACTATATAGGGCAGTCACATGGCTTATAATCCAAATTGGGATACTTCTGAGAGTAAGGAGGGATGCTGATAACCAGAGAGTCGGCACAAATGGTCCCAGACAAAGGAGGAATGACCGCCCCAAGATCAATGGCCGGAATTGCTTCTCGTCCCTATCCTGTGCACTGTCCATGTATAATTTATTTAACCTTCACAGTAACCCTCTATGGGAACACCTGTTATTATTCTATCTACACTTAACCAATAAGGATACAGTGGCAGACATGTGAAGGAACTTGCCCACAGTCACGCAACTAAGAAAGTGAGTGGGAGAGCTGGGACTTGAACTCAGGCCATCTGAACCCAGAGCTCATTTTCTAAGAGCATTAAACCTTATTTCTTCCCAATGGAAGAACTCAGGCCTTGGAGATTCTGTTGCCAGCTCAATTTGAAGTAACTTTAGTTACCACTCTGGCTTTAGTTTCTTAGTCCATGGAATAATAATGCCAATTTCCAGTGACTTTGGAGGATTAAAATGAGACAAAGTGTGAGACGATGGGGCATGTATGCTTGTGAACTACTCATCTTGGGAATAAGACATCTGCCAGTTTATTACAGGCTCCTTCAGACAGCTGCTCAAGTAGCTGTAACACTAAATGTAAAGGCCTAAATGCTGTGACAGTATACAGAGGGAGGTCCCAGGAGGCGCCAGTGGTTAGAATCTAATGGTTAAGGCTTGGCACCTGTAGCTCAAGTGAGTAGGGTGCCAGCTACATACACCCATACACCGGAGCTGGCAGGTTTGAGCCCAGCCTGGTCCTGCCAAACAATGACAACTACAACCAAAAAACAGCTGGGCATTGTGGTGGGTACCTGTAGTCCCAGCTACTTGGGAGGCTGAGGCAAGAGAATTGCTTAAGCCCAAGAGTTAGAGGTTGCTGTGAGCTGTGATGCCATGGCACTATACCAAGGGCATCATAGTGAGACTCTATCTCCAAAAAAAAAAAAAAATTTAATGGTCAAAATTATGAAATTTTGCACAAGACCTGGGTTCAAGTTGAGGCTGTGAAATTTGAATGGATATTTCTCCAAAGAAGACATGCAAGCCACTTGGTGCCTGTAGCATAGTAGTTACAATGCTGGACACATGCACCAAGGTTGGCAGGTTTGAACCCATTGCTGGGCCAGCTAAACAGCAATGACAACTGCAACATAGAAAATAATCAGGCATTGTGGCAGGCGCCTGTAGTCCCAGCTACTTGGGAGGCTGAGGCAAGAGAATTGCTTAAGCCCAAGAGTTAGAGGTTGCTGTGAGCTGTGATGCCACAGCACTATACCAAGGGCATCATAGTGAGACTGTATCTCCAAAAAAAAAAAAAAAAAATCTAATGGTCAAAATTATGAAATTTTGCACAAGACCTGGGTTCAAGTTGAGGCTGTGAAATTTGAATGGATATTTCTCCAAAGAAGACATGCAAGCCGCTTGGTGCCTATAGCATAGTAGTTACAATGCCGGACACATGCACCAAGGTTGGCAGGTTTGAACCCGTTGCTGGGCCAGCTAAACAGCAATGACAACTGCAACATAGAAAATAATCAGGCATCATGGCAGGCGCCTGTAGTCCCAGCTACTTGGGAGGCTGAGGCAAGAGAATTGCTTGAGCCAAAGAATTAGAGGTTGCTGTGAACTGTGACACCATGGCACTCTACCAAGGGTGACGTAGTGAGACTGTCTAAAAAGAAAAAAAAAAAAAAGGCATGCAAGTGGACAGTAAGCAAATGAAAACAAATCCAAACTGCAATGAAGTATCACTTGACACCCACAAGGAAGACTAAAGAATAAATGTTGGGGAGATCATCTAGTAGAGAAACTAGAACCCTTGCACCTTGCCAGCAGGGACGGTAAAATATTTCACGAAACATTTTGACAGGTCCTCAGAGAGTTAAACATTGAGTTACCATGTGACCCAGGAATTACTCCCTTCCTTTCAATTCTTTTAATATTAAGAGAATTGACAACACACATCCATGCAAAAACGTGTGCAAATGTTTGTAGCAGTGTTGTTCCTAACAGCCAAAAGATAGACACAATCTAAATGTCCATCTGCTGATGTGGAGTAACCACACAGTGGAACAGTACTCCGTGGGAAGGACGGAGGGAGGGGAGAAAAGAAAGAAAAAGGTGTGTGTTACCGATGAAGCCGGAGAACACCTTGCTAAGAAGCCAGTCACAAAAGACCGTGCCTTTTAGATTCCATGTACGTAGAATGTCTGCAATAGGCAACATCCGTAAGGACCCACAGAGAGATGAGTAATTGCTTAGTGAGGAAGGGAGTGGGGGGTGACAGTGAATGGATATAGAGCCTCTTTGTGGGGTGACGGTGGTACACAAGTCTTTCAATATGCTGACAGCACTCATGTGAAGATTTTAAAAGGGTCGATGTTGGGGTATGTAAGTGATATCTCCATAGAGCTGCTAGTAAAAGCAAGCAAGCTCTACTGTTGCCTTGGGGTGTTGCTGTTGTCTTACATGAAATAGGGCTCATTACGGAGCAGGTATGATGATTAAGTGAGAAATTGCATGTGAACTCTTGGCATAGTAACCGGTCTAATAAATACTCTATACAAGTGACTATAGAAACGATTTTCCTTAAATACTGGCCTTTTCCTTGTCCGCCCTGAAGCAGAGGGTCAGTGGTTCTTTTAGGATTCGTGATGACTTAGGACGCGGGAAGATTGACCCTGTTCCCTAACATCCTCAAATTGTACGTGCTTCTGATAGAATTACCACCTTATGGCTCCCATATCTGTTATTTATTTCTTAACCAATATAACTGAGACCTTGCTCAAGATGTGCTCATGAAAAATTACCCTTTTAATGGTGAAGCATTTAATGAGAAACTGGATTATCTACTGCATAAGTGCCCTTCATACAAATTAGCTTGGCCCTAGGTCTTAATCTAAATTGGGCTCCCTCCTTTCCTCTAAATGGTCTAATATTTTCTTATTAATCTCTGCCCTTGTTCACCTGATCTGTCTCTGCCTTTTCTTGTGAATCTTCCTCCTCGGCGGAGTTCTGCGCCCTGACCAATGTTCCTTAAGGCCGTCTTTGTATCTGACTCGTGGACCTTCTTTGGTTGTGTGAGTGGTGGCTGGAAATTGTTCATTCCCTTTCAAGCCATCTCTGCATCCTCCAGTGGAGTTTTAACGCTGCCAGTGTATCGACTGTCAACACAGTCAGGCCAGGTGGGTTTTGGTACAAGGTGAAGATGGGGCTTCAGAGGAAGATCAAGTGGATGAGAAACAATCAGAGTTGGTAGGACAGCGGGCCTGAAAATGCAGAGCACGGGCAAACTGAAAGCGTGGACTTGACCTCAGGAGAGTTTGGGCTCAGTCCCCACCCAGCGAGTTCACACAGGTTCCCTGAGGGCTCCCACTGCCAGTTCAGAGCCTGGTCTGTATAACCAGAAAGATAGGACCTACATCAAGGATTATTAGCTAAGCAAGGTCATGTATGTAATGTTTGTGATAAAAGATGCTGGCGTTGTTGTTATAATTAAAGTTTGGGGATTACTTGGTGGAACAGTGGGACTTGCTGCAGGGTCCAATAACCTTCCCAAGAAATCCCAGGTCATTCCTGTGAAACACTGTGTAAGCGGCAGAGAGGGGTGCCCTGCAGTCCCATGGGCCCCTTTTAGCTGGGCGTTCATACAAGGTGTACCATGGCAGATGCCCCCTTCATTCTTAGCTCCCATCTCTGATAGCTGCTCTCACAGAACCCTGAGGGGTCACTATGCTGGGAGTCAGCAGGAATATAGTGGGGGAAAACCCTAGGAGCTGGGGAACAGGTGCAGGCCTGCGGGCAGACGCTTCTCTCTCTACCTCCCCTTCTCTTAGGTTGCCTTTCACTTACTGCTTTTACTGGGCCAAAAGTGGTGCTGACAGCTACCGTTTACAGAAAACTGACTGTGTGAACGCACACCTCGCACGTACCATCTCATTGAAGTTAAAATCCACACTGACATTGTAAGGCGGATATTTTATTCTCCTTCAACAGATAAGCGACTGAAGCTCAGATAGTTTAGTTGACTTACAAAAGAGGAAGAAGCCGTGATTGGAAATGAGAGTGTCTGCCTCGAAAGCTCAGCCTTCTTCCACTTAGCAGAATGCACTGTATGTTCTTATACGCAGTCACCCAACGCTTGAGCTTCCAGGGACAGAAACGTTGACTCACTCATCTGTTTGCCAATGAGTAATAGTGTCTGGCACAGAGGAGACGGCTCGGTGAAGGATGAGTGGATGAGTGTATGAGATCAAGGTACTTTTTGTCAGTAGAAAGGTACTGTAGGGTGGTTGTCTAGGATATTAGATAGCATCGTTGTGTTTTCTGTTTTAAGCATGTCTGCCGCCAATAATTCTCAACCCCCCGATATAGAACAGACATAGTTTGCACGTGACATAGATAAAAGGAAATAGGCTGAATCATCCCTAAATTCCTCAGCTTTAAGTTTCTGATGACAAGGGAAGACTTGATGGGAGAGGAGCCGGGCCCTGAGTTCAGTGATGTTCTGGGAGATGAATATCAGAGAGGTGGGGCACTCTGGGTTTTAGGAACCACGTGTGTGGCATCCAGACCTCTGACTAGAGGCAGGGTGGGGACACTGGGGCCTTCTGGATCCTTGAGTGTGGCCTGTTGACAGAATCCAAATTTTATAGAACAAATTATTTTAATTAAGGAATATTTTTCTACAAAGTTTGGATTTGATTAAGAGGCCACATTTGTAGATTTGGAGGGCCCCACGTGGCCTTGAGGGCCCAGGTTTCATACTCCTGAATTCCTGTGTATTTATCTTATTTCTATGTCAACTTGGACAAGCTACTTGAATTCTGAAACCTTCATCTCCGTCATCTGGAAAATGGAAACGGTTTGGTTGCTGTGAAGAGCGGGGATAAATTTTAAGAGATATCTTGCAAGAAGCACTTGCCTACTCCTCACTTTATGTAGATGTGTTTGAACTCTTGGTTGATGTGTCTTCAAAAAAAATTATGTTCGTAATTACCGAGAAAGGCTGTCACAAGATATGGACACACAGTCCCAGAAAGCATAGAACCCTTTTTCCCTGCACACCAGAGTTATCAGAAGAGACGCCATAAAGCCATTTTTTTTCACCCTTTTTTCCCTCTTGTTTGGGATTCATTGAGAGTAGAAAGAATTAGGTTACACTGGTTGCATTTGTTAGATAAAGTCTCTTTTATAATGGTGTTCTGCCCCCAAGAGGTGTGCCATACACCGTGACCCCATCCCGCTCCTCCTCCCCTCTCCCTGCTTCCTCGTTCCCCTGCCTCCCCCCCCCTTGTATTAGCTCATCTACTGCCTTCATATTAGAACTGAGCACATCGGATTCTTGCTTCTCCATGATGGTTGTTCCTGGGTCATTACTTGGTACAGAGCAATTACTGTGGAGTTGCACCATAAAACGACCCATGGAATTGGGTGTAAGGAGGGTCTTGGAGCCTGGCCAAAGTATTATTAAATGTTGGACATGCCAGAGACTCAGCACTAATCCTATTCTAAGAGCAATTCTGGACATGAACTCTGAGTAGGTGATTATCATTTATTAGATAGCTACTGAGTATCAGACTCTGAAGTAGACGCTTCACACATCTTACCTGATTTATCTACCTTACTGCTCTATTGGGGTGTTTCTTTTTAACTTTCTTCCTCCCTGGAGGCTCAGTAGAAAGAAGTACTTTCTTCAGGATCTAAATGGACAGAACCAGAATGTTCCTGTGGGAATATTCCTCCTCTTCTCTCCTTTGTCCAGTGATTTGCCTTTTCTCATCATCTAGTTGAAACCAGACGGTGGATCTTGGAGTTGGGGACACATAAAGCCAGTGGGACCTGTACAGCTACGTATCTGAATCTGCTTTTTCTGTCTCTAGGTCAGGATCGCAGTGAAGCCACGTTGATAAAGAGGTTTAAAGGTGAAGGGGTCCGGTACAAAGCCAAACTGATCGGGATTGATGAAGTTTCCGCAGCTCGGGGAGACAAGTTATGTCAAGACTCCATGATGAAGCTCAAGGTACTGTGTGAATGTTTTACTTTAAATATCTTGGGTTAATATGAGTGAGGGAAGGACATGATTACCATCCTCATGATAAACAGCTATTTGTTTATTGACAAACTACTTGGTTCACTGACAAGCCACTGTATTGATTCACGGGGAAGAGATGTCAGTCATTCAGCAAATGTTTAGTGAGCACCTACATATGGAAGGATTTTATTAAGTCTTATGTTGTGGGCCGGGCATGGTGGCTCATGCCTGGAATCCTGATACTCTGGGAGACTGAGGAAGGTGGATTGCTTGAGCTCACGAGTTCAAGACCAGCCTGAGCAAAAGTGAGACCCTATCTCTACCACAAAAAATAGAAAAACTGAGGTAAAAGGCTCACTTAAGCCCAAGAGTTGGAGGTTGCTCTGAGCTACAATGCCACAGCAATTTACCCAGGGCAATAGCTTGAGACTCTATGTCAAAAAAAAAAAACAAAAAAAAAACAGGTCTAATGTTACAATTTTCGAGTATATCACTTTTTATTCAATTTTCTCCATGTACAATCCCCACAAAAATACAAATACAAAATTATCAAATTGTTTAGTCCCTTGCATTTTATAAATGTTTACCACTTGGTTATTTTTTAATAATAAGCTTTCAATGTTTTGACAGATATCAGGTAAAAGGTGATTTTATTCATTCTTATATTTTCTACTGATACACCCCAAATATTTTATATTAAAGGAAAAACAATATTTTAAAAGTAACATGTCACTAGATGTTGGGATAAGAAACAAAGAGGTTTGGGTGGCGTCTGTGGCTCAGCCCCATATGCCAGAGATGGCAGGTTCAAACCTGGCCCCAGCCAAAAATAAAAAATAAAGAAAGAAAGAAACAAACAAAGAGGTTTTTGAATTTAAATACTATTATGCCTTTCTACTGAGAAATCAAGAAATAAGCTAGAAAAAAGTTAAACATATAAAACAAGCAAATTATTTTATGAAAAATTATTTTAAAATGGACAAAAATACCACTGTTCCTTCCTAGATTCTGATCTCCATATATTCTATTTCTTTTTTACAAACAAAGGATGTTACAAAATATTGAAGAAATAAATGATTCTGCAAGAAGTCTACAGAGAATTTTAGGCATATCATTTAATTATCTTTCCAAGCATCGAGTTTACCTATGTTTAGTATAAAATATTTTGAAAATATGTGTGAGGAAGAAAATATATGAATTATACACATATGTGAAATAAAATTGGTATTACAATTTACATAGTTCCACATCTGGAGGCTTTCTCCCCTCATCTAACAGTACATGGGAGTATTGGTTTTTTTTTATATCTTCAAATAATCCGTAAGGATACAACTTGGTCAGTGAAATATTTAAATGTAAGAAAAAAGGGAGAAAAGAAAAGAAAAAACAATCTTGGCCAAGCACCAAAAGGATTAAATGAGATAAATTCTGTCAAATGCCTTCTGTATCACCTTTGGCTCATTAGTCTTAACAAATCGCAGTTATTACCTTGGTGTGTGCTATGCAGTTTTTCTTAGCAGTTCAGGATTATATCAGATACTGTTTCCCTATAACACAACTCTAGGAATCATGCTTTTTAAAACGCTTAATTATAGTGGTGTCCGTATATCCATTTCTCCACCTTCTTTTTTTTTTTTTTTAGGCTATTACATAAACTAACTTTCTTTGAAAAGTCATAAATTTAGCATAAGGATACTAAAAAAAGATATAAAGGACATAAAAATCATGATTTCACAGGTCATTCCCTGGGACAAGGTTAAGGAATCTATTTCTTTTGTATAATTAAGCAATGCTATGAGATTTTAGGGCCATCTAATAATAAACCCCGTTCTTCTCCTAAGTTCGAGTATGATTTCTCAGAATAATTGAAGAAGTTGAACAGGAAGGATTCCAAATTCCAGCTTTGTGACTGAAAAAGGCTGGGTTGCAGGCGGTGACCCGGATGCACGGCCAGAGAGGGCACCCTGGAGTGAGACAGACCGTTCCACTTGATTTATACTTGGATAAGTGCAGCCCCCGTCCCGGTCCTGTCCCAGAGTAGGACCCGTGATTCATGTGTGAATCACATGAGGGCACAGCCTATCTACCAGTGAGCAGGTTCACAGAGAGAGTGGGCCCCGTGTGCTCAGCTTCCAACTCTCCAATGGACAGAGCCACGCCGGCCATCTCTGGGGGCTCTTGCCAAGGATGGGGGTAAAGGCCAGGATTCTGATTCTTGCTGAAGTCCCTTCTTACTGAACATGAAGTCAGGTAAATGGAGATTTGCTCCTGACAAGTCTTAATTAAAAGACATCAAGAATGGTTCTTTTATTCTTGATTGCATTTAGTTCTGATCTGATTATGGTTATTTCTTTTCTTCTGAGTTCCAGTTTCTTGAGATGATTCATAAGATTGTTGATTTGTGCTGTTTCTGGTTTCTGGATGTAGGCATTTAATGCAATGAATTTACCTATTAGAACTACTTTTGTAGTATCCCACAGATTTTGATAGCTTGTGCCTCATTGTCATTTTTGTTCAAGAAATCTAGTGATTTCCTTTTTTAATCTCCTCTTTGGTCCAGCTATCATTTAACAATAAGTTGTTTAGTTTCATGAGTGAGATTAGTGTTTTTGTTGGAATTGTGTTCTACTTTAATTCCACTGTGGTCTATAAAAATACAAGGGCAAAGATAAACAAAACAAAAAGTTGGTTCTTTAAAAGATAAATGAAATTGATAAACCTTTGGCCAGATTAATCAGAAATAGAAAAATAGGGGGGAGGATGGGCGGAGGGAGGGTGATTTGCGGGATCACGCCTATGGTTCATCCTATAAGGGTACATGTGAATCTCTCTAAATGTAGAATATAAATGTCTTAACACAATA
>CAUYQV010162582.1:0-51135 GCA_963574575.1 Galagoides demidoff | reverse complement strand
ATGACATGGTGGGGCATGGGGGAAGGGGAGGTCAGACAGAGAAGGAGTAAGGGGGGCGTGGGCAAAAAAAAAATAATGACTAATTCTCACATGAACTGGATTTAATTTTGATCAACGTATATTACTTAAACATCAATTTTTAACTCAACATGTCAATATGTTGTTTATTATATTGCATCCTTTTTCATCGGTGAAATATGTCTGTAATTTCCCCTTTATAATAATATATTTTTTCTAATTTTACTATCAAGGATATCCAGACTAAGTAGAATGATTTTGAAGTATTTCTATCTCTACTGTCTGTAAGACTTGGCATAATCCGATTTTTTTTTAGAAATTATTTTTTACTTTTATTCATATATATTAGTTGTCTTTTTTTAGACTTTAGTAAAAACATAACAAGAAAAAAATTGTTTGCTATTTGTATTTTGTCTTGTGTACTCTGTAACAAAAAAGTAGTAAATGATTATGTATTAAAAAAAAGAAAAGAAAATAGTGACTAATTCTCATACAAATTGTATTTAAATTTGACCAAAGTACATTACTTAAACATTAATTTTTAATTCAACATGTTAATATGTTGTTTATATATTGCATCCTCATTTATAAGTGAAATATGTTTGTAATTTCCCTTTTACAATAATATATTTTCTCCCATTTTAATATCAGGTGTATCAAGATTAAGTAGAATAATTTTGAAGTATTTCTTTTTCTATTGTCTATAAGATTTGGTATGATCTGGTTTTTTTTGGAAATTATCTTTTACTTATAAATATTAGTTGTCTTTTTTTGAGACTTTGGAAAAAACAAAATAATAAGAAATTAACTGATCAAAGTATTCTATAATAGACATACTTCTATCTGACAATGTGAATGTTACTTTCTTTGCATTGTTACTATTATTCATTGCAGCAATCGTCTGATTTTTTTTCTGAATGTATTTATCTTCTTTCATTCTTAATGAGGATTTTGTTCTCAGTACTTATGTTAAATATTATTATTGTCATTAAATTTAACCTTTTAATTCTGTGAAGGCAAAAGTGGAAACCTAATAAACACATGTATATGTAAGAAAAATTTAAAAAAATTAAAAAAAATTCCTGGCTTGGTGCCCATGCTCCAAGCATGGTTAGGGTGATGGCCTCATACACTGAGGCGCAGGCCTCAAACCCAACCCAGGCTTGCCAAACAACAATGACAACTACAACAAAAAAATAGCTGGGTGTTGTTGGGGGCACCTGTAGTCCCAGCTACTTGGGAGGCAGAGGCAAGATAATCACTTAAGCCCAAGAGTTTAAGGTTGCTGTGAGCTGTGATGACATAGCACACTACTGAAGGCAACATAGTGAGACTCTGTCTCAAAAAAAAAAAGGAAAAAGAAAAAGAAAAAAAAATCCCCTCTGCGTGAAAATCAGAATGATGCAGTATCTTTTCTAGGTGATATCCGGAACAATACTGTGATCAAACCCTATGGTTTGATTTCACAAGTGACATTCTTGCACCTCTCACAAAGATCATAGATGGTGCTGACACCAGCCTTCATAATGACAATATTTGTCAAATCACCATATATTATGAACAGCCCACAGACCAGGTCTGTGCATCCTGGGATGGTTCACTCTTTTCCCTTTTTAAACTGCCAGGCACTAACAATTACATTTATATAGACCAAAAGTCTGGACTGACTTGGTTAGATGACAGCATCAAGCCATATAACTGCCAAAACCAGATGAAAGGCCTTTATGTCAAATATTCCTCAGTCAATTGTTCCCATAAATTGACAGGGACACATGACAACTGAATATGTGAATGTGCCAGTGAAAAGAAGACACAAAAAAGCCTAGGCTGGAAGATCATAGGTTCTAACTTGACTTTATCTATAAATAACACCGGTCTTTTTATCTCATGTGGCAATAAGGTATACAAATGGTTCCCACCCCAATGGTCAGGACACTGTGGACTTGGTTATCTGACACCCTCTGTTTCTAAGTACTTTACTTTAAATGCCAGTCATATTACAAACTTGGGCTCTTTTCTTCATAAGGTGGTACCTTATAAACATAAAAAAGTGACATTATAAGAAATCCCCTTGTATATCATAATTCAGAGTTCTTTTCAATGCTTAGGATCCTTTTTCCAACATTTGGAACTTACAAAATTAAAAGAGCAATCATGAATCTGTGGTAATAGAACAAGAGTTCAACATCATGCAGGCATTAGGAACACTTCAAGCAGAGGTTAATAGCATCCATCCTATTTCAAAATCACCACATCCTGGACACTTTGACAGCTCAACATGGAAGAGCTTGTGCTATTATTGGGTTATTGGGGAGAAACAGTGTTTTTACTTAAATCAGTCAGGGCAAGTAGAGACTGATCTACATTTCTTAAAGAACAAGATAAATTCTTCATCAGATTAATGAAGCAAAACCATTCTATTGGACTGACCTATTCCCAGGAATGGAACACTGCTTTAATGGGGTGTGAGGAAACGGGCTTCAATCTGTTCTTTTCTGCTTATTCATTCTCATTCTAACTTATGTTCTCATATCTCTTTTCAAGCATCTTATTACTAGATTACTAACCCACTCTCCCTCTCCATATTTTCCAACTCAACTCTTTTTTTTCTTTTTTTTTGCATTTTTTTGGGGGGGGCCAGGGCTAGGTTTGAACCTGCCACCTCTGGCATATGGGGCTGGAGCCCTACTCCTTTGAGCCACAGGCACCGCCCTCCAACTTAACTCTTAATGTGTGAAACTTCTAGGGAAGTTCCAGACTAGGAGAATGAAGGAGCTAT
Organism: Galagoides demidoff; assembly: GCA_963574575.1. NCBI lineage: Eukaryota > Metazoa > Chordata > Mammalia > Primates > Galagidae > Galagoides > Galagoides demidoff. Next base: position 48,338 of record CAUYQV010162582.1, on the reverse strand, counting down.
GGAAATTTTACTCCCAAATATGACTCCTTGGTATAAAGAATAATTTGAATTAAAGGCCATTTATGATCAGAAAGCATTGGAAGAGACCTTTCCTCTGTCTACATAAAACCTGAGTAAACTGATTAGGATTTAAAGGAGGCTGCTGACTTTCTTTTTTACATGTTAACAGATCTAGCCTCAAAACGCAATACCTGTCTCTCAGGTTTATTTACAAATCAATCTGTTTCCCTCCATCTACACATCCCCCTTTAGTAATCACCCCCTAGAAACTTCCCCTATAAAGATGCCTTTATAGACTTTTAAAGGCATCTATAAATGTCTCTGACCATCATTGAGAGTTTGAGTAATCATTCTTGTGGTTCCCCTCCATTCCTTTGGTATTTGGAAATAAACCTTTCTCTTATTAATCTGCCATAACGGAATTGATCTTTCAGTGAACCAACCAAGGGAAAGGGGTGGGTTTTGCCATGATCCCTACAAATAGTTTTTTCCTTATTCTGAATGATTGCTTTAATGACAGATTTCCAGGAGTAGAATTTCTGTGCGAAAGGGCATGAATATTTTTTATGACTTCTCATATATATTGCCAATTCTACCTTCAAAATAATTGTCATGATTTATCCTGTTGTTGGAGCATATGAGGATATCTTTCCATTCTTTCCCTTGGAGGCAAATCAACATGTGCTTGATATTTTTTATTTCTTTAATGAGTATTGTTACTGTTCCTTTGTGCCAGCATGATTGACTGTTAAATTACATCATCTAAGAACTAGAAGAAATCTTAGATATAGGATTAGAACTGATGGTTCCCAACTCCTAATCCAGTGCTTAAAAAAAAAAACCAAAACTGTGTTGTTTCTTGTGTGTATATGTGAATTGTCTGTTTCATGCCTTTTCCACCTGCCTAATGGTGTGAGTTGTCCCTAAGTGGGTGGAGGAGGAGGAGGGACAGGGAACAACTACAAAAACGTTCTGGTTACCCCCTGCCATATGTTGCTCTTCCTCACTACATAAGAGATGCCAGGATGCCAGGTTTTGCCAAGTTAGTCAATGAAGGGCAGAGCAAAATTGTAAGCTGATGAGTACTGCTGAAGAATGGAGAAAACCATTAATGAAAAACTCACGCTTGCTTTTGATTTCTGGACCTCTACTGGTTTTCAGGCAAACATAAAACTCAAAGGTGTATAGGGACTTAATAAAAAATCAGTTACACAATATGTGAAGTGCTTGAAAAATTGGCAGAATTCTTCACAATCCTTCTTAATGTGTTCCTGAAGTTTCCCAGTGAGCCTGCTTTTTGGAGATTGTATTTACTTGTACTTTGTTGCCAGGCAAGAATCAAGGTGTTGTATTTCAACCAGATGTCTTGAACTGGGTTCTGCAAGATAGCATAGCAAAGGGAGACATGTGTTTTCCTTTATGCAGACCTTCTTAGGCCATCACCAGCTGTTTTCAGTCTCATGGGTGGACCTCTCCACTTGTCAGATTTCCTAACTCCTTGAGGCTTTGGAAAAGCCACCCTTAGTTTTTATAATCCATTGGAGCATTGCTAATTCTCTTTTAAACTTATAGCAGTTTTCAAAACTGAAATTACAAATTATACTTATAGCAGTTTCCTGAGGCTATCCTCTGGGCTGCCTCCCTATCTGGGCCCCAAGGGTTATTGGGCTTGCTGACCTTAAAGCATTCTGATTGAAACAGTTCTTTCTAGTGTCAAAGAAAATTGTGAAAGACTAAATGGGCAAAAAGATTATTGGATGTTCTGACTTGTATACTCTTCTGTGTTATCTGTGCCTTGCATTGGCTTTGAGCTATTTAACAATTTCATATGTTATAGAAAACTAAGAATAATGCAAAATATTTTTATCCATAGCAATGTAAAGGAATTTTGTCTGGTCCAATGGAATTGTTTATTGTCCCATGGATATTGACCAGTTTTGCATCTGTTTGAAAATTCACTTCAGCATTAGGTAAATGATTAAAAATAAGAAGAGTAAAGATATCTTTTAAGCTGGGGTAAATTTTATGAGCTTTGATTATTCTAATGATCATATATAATATCGTACATATTTAAACTAGAAAAATAAAAGCAGTTAACACATTAACAACTTATTAGATTGCCTTTAAAATTTTTAACAACTTGAAGGCTGGGTGCTGGTGGCTCATGCTTGTATTCTTAGCATTCTGGGAGGCCTAGATGGGTGGATTGCCTGAGCTCACAGGTTAGAGACCAGTCTGAGCAAGAGTGAGACTTCATGTCTAAAAGTAGCCCAATGTTATACCAGGTGCCTATAGTCCCAGCTACTTGGGAAGCTGAGGCAAGAGAATAACTTGAGTCCAAGAGTTTGAGGTTGCTGTGGGCTATGATGCCATGGCACTCTACTGAGGGTGACAAAGTGAAACTCGGTCTCAAAAATAAATAAATAAATAATTAAAATTTTACCAACTTGAAATATTCATTTACTTAATAAACATTTGATAAAACTGAAAAAATTCATTCCACTATTTCTAATTGCCTATAAGAGTCTATGTTCTTTGAATTTGCTTTTGAACAGGTTGTTCATCTTACTGTTTCCCTCATTAATGAATGAATTAAATAAATTTTTTGACATATAATTCTTTTACATTTACTAGGGTGGCTGGAAAGATCACCTATATGGTCTGTCTAACAAGGGTACAAGTGAACTTTTCTAGAACTAGAATATAAATGTTTTGACACAATGACTAAGCAAATGACATGAAGTCTATGTTAACTAGCTTGATGAAAATATTTCAAATTGTATATGAAAACACTACACTGTACCCCATATTTGCATTAATGTATACAACTGTCATTTAATGAAAAAAATTATAAAATAAAAAAAATTCTTTTACATTTTCATGAAAGTCATGATTTTATCACTATATAACAATCCTTTAACACTAACTTGCCTTTCAGCAGGAGCTTGCAGGCTCAAATGGGCCCCTCTTTTTGCTGAACTAGAACCATTTAGCTCTGTTCACCATGATATTTCAGTTTAATTATTTTATTTAAGGAGAAGAATTCAAAATGACAACTATATTAGCTATAACTTCAACTAATGCTTCCTCCAGTCAGCTCTTTTCAGAATTCTGTTCTCTGGCTTCCCCAAAGACACTTTAGGAAGAAACAATTTACTTTGATAGCTAGCAAGTTTGGCCCTATCAGCGTCTGCAGAAGGAAACTCCCTGGCTTATCCAGAGCAAGTCTGATCACCTCTTTTGGAGGCTGTGACTTCTCATAAGTCAAGTGGTAGTTTCCCATAAAACCGCAGTTTTATGTAGAAATCACTCATACTAGAAACTTCATTTCTCCCTCAAATTTCAAAATTTTAAGAGTGCATTTAGGGGGCAGCTTAGCAGCTGCTTATTCAAAAATAAAGGTTACTAATTAAAGTATACAGGTCAGTTGCAGAGTCTTTTGGTGATGGAATTCTGAAACACTCAGATAAGATGAAGATTTACATTCAACTGGTAGAATATTGGAATGAATTTGAGTAAAATGGAGGAATACCTCAAGGCAAAGTATAATACACATTAGGAAAATTGTAAGGAATGGGACTAGGAATCAAAAGCTAGTCCAGTAATTTCTAATCAATATCATGTTTCATGCTTTGTGCTCAGCAGAAGTAAAATGAAAGTAATTGGTGTGTTTTGAAAATGCTTTAGGATTGTCAAGTATAGAGACATAAGGTAGTAGCTTGTGGAGGAGAGAGAGGCATAATTGCTTCTGTTTCAGCTCATTCATTAATTTAATGGGCATGATTCTTGACCTTTATGGACTTCAGTTTTGTGGGGTAAGGTAAAAAGTAACTTCCCTGTCATTCCTGAAGGTTTGCTGAAAGATCAACTTACAATAAAGCAAATTAATGGGAGAAAAAGGGTTATTTACCATATGCATGGGGAGAATCACAAAGTGATTACCAAATATCCCAGTGGGGTCTACAAATTTATATGCCCTAAATTTAGAGGGGAGGAGCAGATGAGGAGCAAAAGTAATTCTGCTTAGGGGCAATAAATGGTTGCTAGGGAAGATGAATAGATATTTGGGAGAATGGATGGATAGCGGAAACAGATTGAATCGTAAATGATTTTCTTTGAAATTTAACCTGAGAGATAGGTATTATATTTAAAATAATTTGGGTCTGGTTGCATTCTTATCTTCTTTACTATAATGGATTGAGATAACAGGGTGGAGAAGGAAAGTGATTGCTCTTTTGAGTCTGTCTGGTTTTGTGGAGATAAAGGGGAAAGACCCTTCCAAAGCCTATTGATCTTTAAGGGCCTTTAACTCAAAATACTTATTACACCAAGGAATCATATTTTGGGGTGAAATTTCCAGAGCTCCTTCAGTGTCTTTTGGAAAATGATTGGACTAGGTGTGCTCCAAAGGGCCTTCCAGTTCTGACCTCTTGAGTCAGCTATACCAGCTGAGAAAAAAAATGTTGTGAATTTAGGAAATCTCAGGGTTAAACAGAGTAGAACTCTGCTGAACATGAAGTGTCATACCTGGTGCTGCCAGGCTAAGGCCTTTGGGCCCAAGAGCCTAAGATGTACTGGACAGTAGTGGCTTAAGTCATATAATTTCTATGGACTGCCAATTCCTTCCCAGTCAGAAGCCAGTCTTCTTTCCCAAACATTTTGGCACGTTCCTAAGGGCAGCTTCTTTCCCTCCGGATTGGTGTCTTAACTCCTGCTTCTGTGGATTCTGTTTTCTGTTGCTAAGTAAAGTTTAGCCTCTTGTTTCCTCACAAAGAATCAGTTAATGAAAGCCTATTCTTCAGTGGCCATTGCTGTAAAGCACATTTCAGTTAAGCAAAGCCTATATTCCCGGGGTTACTTAAAGATAGATTCCCACTGGAAAGACAAAATCCCTAAATTGACTGAGCTGAACTTGTATTAAAAGAAGAGTTAAGATGGTCAGGACTATTACAGGTCTATGGCATGCTGGATTTGGCCTCCTGGGTATTGATTTATTAGTTCATACAAGTTCTATGAGCTGTGAATACCTATAGCAAGTGCTCAAAAACTCTTTAAAAAAAGGATGGATGGATGAATGAATGAAGTAACAAATGAACAAATGCAAGAATAAATATAAGGCCCTCTGGGAATTTTTTACTGAAACTTTTCCTTTGTGGTAACACTTTGCAGACCCTCATCTGCCACCAGGCATGACCCCATTTCTCCTTGGCTATAAATCATGTGATCTTCTAGGTCTCTGTTTTCTACTGCTGGAATTTTATTATTTAGTTTTGTGATTTTTCAAATCTACTTTGGCTTGGCTGCAATATCATACCTTCCCTTTAGACTGTAAGATCATATTAGGAAGAAAAAAGAGTATCATCATCTAATATCTAATAGATTTAGGCTTAAGAATTACAGAAAACTCTTGATTCCTTGAGCTTCTGAGTATGTAAAATAAATTGTTCATCATGATATAATGGAAAGACTGTAGGCTTTTCAGTCAGAACAGATCTGGATTTGGATCCTAGCACTACCCTTTATTAGCTAGGGGACATCAGGCACATTACTTTACTTTTCTCTGGGTCTGTGCTTTTGTTAACATGTATGAAAATGAACAATTTACCTTGTAAGGTTGTTCCTTAGGATCAAATAAGATAAACACAGTGTAACTTGGCCTAACATAGTGCCTGGGGGGATAGTAGGTGCTTAATACAAGGTAGCTATTACCTTAATATCTCACACTTCTCTTACTTTTCTTATTCTTATTACTTATTCTTACTTTTATTATTTTTACTTACTTATTATTACTTTTGATCATTAAATTTATTTAGAAATATATATATTATCAGACATTGATGGCCTAAGACTTAAGTTTAACTTGGAGCTTATGTTCAGGCACCGACTGTTCCAGACTGTTATGCTATATAGTCCTTTCCAACAAGCATTAAGCAGATAAGAAGGATACTTAAATTCCAACAATAGGCTGTTTACCTAGCATTTCTTAACTGGTGCTGCTAGTTTTCTGAGTTGTTTAAAGGAAAGTCTTTCAATTGAAGTAATCATATTTTTGGTCAATGTTTGGAGATACTTAAACTGTTAGGACATGGCACTTCCCAACTCCTAGGAGTGCATCTGTGTGTCTGACCAGCTCAAAGGTGTAGTGGGAGAAGGAGTGGCAAAGCCATAAATGAATTTTGCTGTTATACTGTATTTGTGAAAAAGAAAGTTCCTATTTTTTTAAAGGTGTTCTAATTGTACCTTGGACTAATTATTTGTTTTGCCCACTGGTGTATCTCCAGCATTTACAGTGGTGCCTGGCATGTAGATACTCTATAAATGAATGCTTGGTGAATACTTGTGATATGTAAATACCTGAAGCCAACAGTATGTCCTCAATAAAACATATTTGGAGTAAGCAGGAGTCAGTTTGGGAAAGTTATTATAACTCCAGATTTTTCCAAGCCCTGCCAGATGTTGTTTATCACAGAAACGAGATCAGATCCTGGACGGCTCTTGACTCTCCAGGCTCAGATTCTGAGGACCTTTTCCATAATTCTTATAACCAAGATATGCAGATTGTGTGCACAGTAAATAAGTTCTTTGGCCAGATTAACTAGGCAAACATGAGTGAGATGGATAAATATGACAGTTTCAGTAAGAGAGAAAACCCTAGGCTAAGAGGCATGCTGTGTTACCTTGTATAAGTCATTATACCTCTCTGAGCTTCAGTTTCCTCCTCAGTTAAATAAAGTCAAATGGCTACTATACATACCACACATCGTTGTTTGGAGAATTTAAGAACCTCTGAATATCTTGCCAATCATTCTCTTAAAGTCCTATTCTGCCAAAAGTGAACGTGTGATCACATTGTGGTCCTGATGTGACATGTAGCATGGTTCTATGGAATATGTAGTGCACTGTGTGTTTCCAGACTATTTGGTGGCATGAACAGTGGGGCTAATACACATTGCAGGGGACACAGATGCAAATAACATTCTGCCAACAGCAGGATTTTCTATTTTTGAATGAAAATTCCTCTCATGAAGTGAGAGCCTCCCATATATTCCGCCACCCATAAGTAGCCAAAGACTTTATTGTAAAAATGAATATTCCATGTTAATGTTGTGCCTTCTTGCTCCCTTGCAGCAAGAAAAATTTCTATCTCTTTATCTCGCTTCATGAATTTCTGGAAACATTTCTATGCCAGTCATGGCTATAGTCATTTCCTACAACAAGTAAGAGGTCTGCTGTTCTTCGCCCTTCTTCAGTGTGTGTTTAAAAAAAAATTAAATACTTCTGGGAGCCTTGCTTATAGAAATGTGCTTAGCATTTTATTTTACTTTGCTTTCCACCTAGAGCAGCTGTATTCTCTCCATCAAACCCAAACCCCTCTGCTTTCAAAACCCTGATTGAAATTCATCTCAGCAGAGTCTTTAATCCATTAACAATGATTTGGTAAGCAATGGCTTGAAGCAAGCTCTGTGGGAGCTAACCTAGGGTCCCATCTTTCAAGGAGAGCTGGCTATTAGCTGGAGAAAATGAGACCCTCACACAGAATGCAGGAAGAATTAATTAACATTTGCAAGTGGCATTCCTGAGTTCCAGATGTGTTGTGTAGGCTAGGTGTTCTGATAGAGAGGCAGGGTCAGGAGGGGGAACTTGAGTTGGGCCTTGAAGCATGTGCTGGTTTCAAATAGGCAAAGGGGAAAGGAAAGGAAATTGGAAAGGGGAAAGGGTATAATGTCAACAAAAGACAAAGAGGCAAAAACAGACATTTGTTCCTGGACAATGGGAACCAGTTATGCAGAGCAGAGGTTTGTAGAAACCTAGCTATTTCAAGGCTGGAAAGGTAGTTTGGGGCCAAACTGGAGGACCTTGGATGTCAGGCTAAAGAGTTAGTCCACTGCAGTCAGTGAGATTACTGCAGGAGGAGGACCTGATAGGACCCAGATTCATCTAATTATAGTTGGGGCAAAAGGGTGATGGCAGCAGCAGCTGCCTTTCGTTTATTATTCTGCCACTCTAGGAACCTCACGTCTGCTGGCATGTTTCTCTCATTCCACGAAGATGAATTTTGTATTTATTTGCTAGTACCTGAGAGGTAAGTTTGAGAACTGAGCATGGAATCTTTAAGCCAGACAGACCTGGATTCAAATTCAGACTCTATAGTTTAGTTGCAATGTGAATTTGGGCTAATCATCTAACCTCTCTTGGCTTTCTTATCAGTGAAATGTGGAGAATACTCAACTCACACAGAAGTTAATGAAAAAAGGCTGGCACGTATGAGATAAATGTTCAACCAGTGTTCCTTTACTTCCCTCTGCCCTCTTCTAGTTAGCTGTATGACCTGAGCATCTTTTTCTCTGGGGGAATTGCCTCATGCAAAATAAGAGAGCTGTCCCTTCTTGATTTACTATGCTGAAGGAAAAGTTCTTCTCTCTCTAATAACACATCCAAATAGTCCTCCTTTCTCCTTCCTCTTATTCTAGTAGGGGAATAATTCATTCATCTCGTCAACAAACATTTATTGAAAGGCTATGATATACCAGGTACTTTTCTCGGTCCTGTAGATAAAGCAGTGAACAAAACCAGACAAAAATCTCTGCCTTCATGAAACTGATATTCTAGTTGTGGCTGAAGGGGAATTGCTCAATAAACAAAGGAGAACTGGTTATTAGCTGGTGGAAATGAGACTCTCACACAGAATGGGGGAAGAATTAATTAACAATTGCAAGTGGCATTCCTGAGTTCCAGATGTGCTGTGTAGGCCAGGTGTAGTACATAATATATCAGATGGTAATTAATTAATTGCAAGTGGCATTCCTGAGTTCCAGATATGTTGTGTAGGCTGATATATATCAGATGGTGATAGGAGCTAAGAAGAAAAATATAGCAAAGTAAAGGGACAGAGAGTGATGGGAACTTGGCGAACAAAAGGTTTTCCAATCAAGCGACATCTAAGAAGAGTCCTGGAGGAAGTAAGGGAGAAGTCATGTGGTTATCTGGGAGAATACCATTCCAGGCAGGAAGAAATAGTTAAAAATACCCTTAAGGGGATGTATGCTTTGCAGATTCAAGAAACAACCAAAAGCACAACCTAACTGGAGCAGAGTGAGCAAGGAGAATAATGGTAGATGAGATGCTTAAGGAAGTGACCAGCAATCAGACCATGCAGGGCCCTGTAGAGTAAGATAGACGCTTTAGGAAAAATGGAGAACTGCTGGAGGATTTGGAGCAGAGGAGTGATAGGCTCTAACTTAACACTTTGACAGAATGTCTCTGACTACCAGGTAGGCAATAGATGATAGGATTGTGAGCCCAAAAGCACAGGGGACCCTGTTGAAGGCTATAATAATCCAGTATTGATCCCAGAGAGAAAGCATGTGGGCTTGGACAAGGATGATGACAGGAAGGTGGTGAGAAGTGATCTGAGTATATTTCAAAGGCAGAACTGATAGTATTTGCTAACAGATTGAATGTAGGGTGCTCAAGAAGTCTCTTTCTAGGGTGACCTCAAAGTTTTTAACCTGAGCAATGGGAGTATAGAGTTGCCATTTCCTGAGTTGCAGAAGACCAATGGGTAAGCACATTTTTGGGGAGAAGAGCTTTGGTTTTGGTCACATTAAGTTTGAGATGTCTATTAGATATATGTAGTCAAGTGAAAATGAAGAGGAGAAATGTGAATATATGAGTTGATGAGTCAGGAGGCTGGTGACAACATATAGGTCCTATTTCAAACTTCAAAAATGAAAAATAAAGAGGGCAGGCACTATTAAAGGCAAAGTATGCAGATGCTTTTCTACATTTCTGCCATGTTTTTGAACACTACTGTATGTTTTTCTTATCTTTTTTTTTTTTTTTTTTTTTTTTTTTGAGAAAGAGTCTCTCTCTGTTGCCTGTGTTAGAATGTAGTGGCCTCATCATAGCTCACTGCAACCTCAGTCTTCTGGGCTCAGTGGATCTTCCTTCCTCAGTCTCCCAAGTAGCTGGGATTGCAGGTGCCTGCTATGACATCCAGATAATTTTTCTATAATTTGTAGAGACAAAGTCTCACTCTTGATCAGGCTAATCCTGAAGTCCTGACCACAAGTAATTTTTCTGCTTGGTCTCCCAAAGGGCAAGGATTATAGGTGTGAGCCATCATGCTCAGCCTCTCATCCTTTGTTAGAAGTCTCCTACATGGCAGGGACTAATATTTACTGTGCACTTATTATGTGCCAGACGTTGATGTATAGCATCTGAAGGAGCTCAGGAAATGTCACCTCAAAATATGTAACTTAGGACTTCAAACTGAGGGCACTTAGAGAACAGCAAACGTGGTGTGTTTGGGCATGTGCTATCTCTGAACTTTCCTTATCTTCCTAAAGACAGATCAGCCAAAAGGAACTCAATTGTTATGAATTCTGTCTGTGGGAATCTCATCAACCAGGGAATGTTAACTTATAGGAGAGGAAACTAGAAGTTGACACCATGCCTAGACAAACTTTGTCAGACACTGTCACCTATTCTTCTGAGGTCTCATTTATCTTTCCCCAAAGTCATTTACTCTTGGCCGGGAGCAATGGCTGGTTTATGCCTGTAATCCTCGTACTCTGGGAGGCCAAAGCAGGTGGATTCCCCTGAGTTCACAGGTTCCAGACCAGCCTGAGCAAGAGCGAGACCCTGGTCTCTAAAAATAGCCAGGCGTTGTGGCAGGTGCCTGTAGTACCACCTACTTGAGAGGCTGAGGCAAGAGAATCACTTGAGCCCAAGAGTTTGAGGTTGCTGTGAGCTATGATGCCACTGCACTCTACCCACTCTACCAAGGGTGACAAACTGAAACTTTGTCTCAAAAAAAAAAGAGAGAGAGAAAAAAAAATTCATTTACTCTTCCTTTAGTTGCCTATATTCCCTCCTCCCCTCTCCTCTATGAAAAGTGTATATAAACTTCTAGATATCACTGGGTTGGGGTGTTCACTTTTCTTTCATGTGATGTCTCCATTCATGTAATAAATTTGTATATACAACTACTATAGTTTGGATATTGTTTGTCCTCAACAAATATGTTGAAATTTGATACTCTGCATTAGAGGAAGGGCCTAATGGAAGGTGTTTCAGCCATGGGGCCAGATCCTTCATGAATAAATTAATGCCCTCCTGGGGGTAAGTAAGCTCTCACTTTGTTAGTTTTTACCAGAGCTGGTTGTTAAAAAGAGCCCAGCACCTCCCCTCTCCTTGCTGCTTCTTTCACAGTGTGATTTCTGCATGTTCCTTCTCCTCTTCACCTTTCACCTTGAGTGGAAGCAGATTGAGGCCTTACCTTATATCCAATCTTAAAGTTTTCTAGATATCGAAACATGAGCAAATTAAACCTTTTTTGTTTATAAATAACCCAGCTTCAGGTATTCCTTTATTTCTTAGCCAAAACAGCCTAAGATAATACATTTTCTGCCATTAATATGCCTGCCATCTGTTTATTTCATAGACTCACTTGTCAAACCTTCAGAGAGTGAGGGAAAATCTTTCCTCTCCTACACATCCTGAAGCACAGCTATCTTAGAAAATAAATATTGTCATCTCCATTTTACAAATGAGAAAACTTATGTTCTATAAGACAAGAAAAAGTCACTTGTCCTAAGTCACACAGCTGGTAAGTGAATAATGTGGGATTCAAACAAAGATCTAAGCCCAAGGTCTAGGTTCCTTTAAACTACCTGCTTATCACTAAGTGGGTCAGAGAGTTACCTTTCTGATTTCTACATCATTATTTCCTCTGTGGATTAACCAGATCTGAGAAGTATTTAAAACCAATCCCTGCTCAACTACTTAGCATATTCCACTCAATTAGTTGAGTATTCAGGGTTTATTCACTTACTTTGGATTTTTATTATTCATAATTCATCAACTAATATTATTTTAACATTGGGCCCAGACAAACAAAAGTTGGAAGGCAAACTTGATGGACCAGACAGGCCAGTGAGGTATACAAATCAATTATGTTTGAAGTAGCACAAATGAAGGTGTAATCACACAATTGTCATTTGGTCCTATTTCCTTTGTATCTTTCCATAATGATTATACCACTCTTGGTTCAGGAGGTGCTTCAGAATTCAGTTCCCTTTTGGAAATTCTAGTGGCCAGCTTCATGCCCTATCCATTTGACAAACAAAATTGGTGCCTACATGTGGTAGGTGTTATGCTATGTATTGGGAATACCAAAATAGAAAGGATGCAGTCCTTACCATCAAGATCACAGTTTAGTAGTGGGAAAGTTATGTGAAATATATAAAATACATTATCATAGAGGTATTCTCAGGATGCAATTGGAATGAGTTGTGTGGCCATACCAAATGGAATGTGTGAGTTTATTCTTGAAGAATTTATCAAGTTTCCAAGGTAGGGGCGTTCCTGATGATGAAACCAACTTGTGCAAAGGTATGGAGGTATGAAAAGTGTCAGCAAATTTAGTAGTGTGCAAGCATGGTTTCCTTGCAAAATGGTGGAAGATAGTGATGGAGAGTAAGATTTTAGGTTATGCTAAAGAGCTGATAGTTTGTCTCCTGTAGTACCTGGGGTCAGACAGGTAAGGTAAATGAATGCCAAGGACAGTGTTTGAGAAGGAAGAAAGAGGTGGTGATGGCTGTGTGGAACTTGATTGTTCATGGTTGTTTCAAGGGAACAATTCTAGCTGAATGCAGCCGTATGGAAATATGGATACAGTGTTAATAACTCTTCTACTTTTTTAATAGAAAAGTAGGAAATTTATATTTTTAAAAATGTGAAATCTTAAGATTTTCAAATGCCAGAAAATGATTTTTTAAAATTCAAGTTTTAGTCAAAAACACACCAAACACAACACATCTGTTTGCTGTATACATCTTATAGGTTGTCATTTTGAGACCTGTTCTGTAGGGTGTAAGATACTTGTGGAAGCATGGAAGCTAACTGAAACAACACTTTAAAACACTCAAAAGCCCACATACATTCTTCACTGGATTGCCCCATTCCAACATTTCTATGGCATATGAAGCTGTATGTTCTTTGGTTCTTTGGGGAACCAAAGTAAGGTCTGAGGACAGATTTTCAGGGTTTCTGAGGTCAATGGTGCAAACCAGGTCTTAGTTAAGTTGTTAAAGCCTAGTAAAACATGGTAAGCTGAGACCAGTATGGTCCCTTCAGCATCACCACTACCACCAGGAGATGGATGCCGTTTGTTCCCTTTACTTTTGAGAGGAAGAAGTGGCAGCCTCTTTAAACTATGTGTTCAGTGAAGTCAACATAGACAGTGATAACACAGATAAACACTATATGATAGCTGTTAAAGTTCAAACTTCTCATTTTACAGCTGGAGAAAGAAAGCCCCCCCTCCCCAAATCACAATGTCTTGTTCAGAGTGACCCAGTAAACTAGTGGCAGGGTGAAGTCTCCTGACTCCTGGTCTAGCATTCTTTTGAATAATCCTGGGCTGTGATAATTAAGGTAAATCAGCCTGGCAGTTTTCCTAGTATCTAAAATTTCTGGACTGGACAAACAGGACCTGAGAGCAGCTTTTAAATACTTTTTTTTCTTATCTATATGATGATTTTGGGGGTACATTTTATATATCATGGGCGAGGGTTAAAGAGAGGACACAAATATATTTTTGAACCACTGAGAACATTCACAAACTATATGGAAGAAAAGTTGTCTGTAGCTAATATATTTAAGGCTATGACCTCTGTGCTCTCTGAACTGACCTCCAATCATATGCTTTTGTTTTGTTTTGTTTTGTCTGTTTTTTCTCTTCTTGCCTTCTTTTCTATATCCATGTTTTTCTTCTCTTCCACTGGCTTAGTTCTTAGGCCTATCTGTGAATGCCCCTGGGCATCCCTGAGCTGCCTTGGTGGCACTCAAGATGTCTGCTGAAAGTCAATAAAATAGCTTATTATTCATTTCTTGATTAATAGCATGGGAATAAGAACGTATAGCAACTAAGAAGCATACATGTTTCCCCTACTGTGGTTATTTAGCTTTCTATAATTCCAGACTAGTAACTTTTGTCAACTATGACATTTTATTTAACTAATCCTTTTCATCCTTCATTTCAGGGTTTATTGTTCTACCTTTTGCCACTTCTCTTTTTGTTGTTGTTGTTTGTTTGTTTGTTTGTTTTGCTCTGAACCCATCTCTGATAGATGCAGCTGTTGAAGATGCTGCAGTTGCAGCAGTGTACATCTGGAACATTTGGCTGACTTGTTGAACTTCCCCAGGGAGTGCTCCAGAGGAAGGATGGGCGGGGTGGAGAGGCCAGAACAGTTGTCTGCAGATAGAAATGCCAACAGTGTCTAGCCATTTTGTGGACCACCCCTGTAAAACTCCACCTCATTCTGGTCCTCAATTTCCTCATTTGCTCATGGAAGGCACATGTTCTCCAATTAAAACTCCCGCTGCAGTGGAAGACAGGAAACTATTAAGGCTGTGGATTTTCGCATATAGCACTTTCTGCATTGTAAAGGGATCAATACATATTTGTCAAATTAATTAATATACTAAGAAATCTAAGGAGACTATTTTACCCTTCATGGGGCAATATAATTTCAGTTCTGCTTGGCACAGGTCAGCTTCTCCGTTACTTAGATTAAGCCCCAGACTCACTCTAGGAGTAAGACTGCTTGAATCCCACCGCATTCCCATTCCTGGTTCCTTTGGCTCCCAGGCTCCTGGGTCTCCTTTTCTTCTAGGGAGCCATTGGATTGCAAACACAGCAGGCATGGTTTCATTCCAAATCCAGAACTGTCTTAATTAGTTTAACGTCTGTTAAATGCTTTGAAGATTGAAAGCAACAGATAAGTACTGGGTGATGTTATTAACAACTGCAGTTAATTGCGAACATTTCTATTAATGCTAGTTTCTGCCTCCTTTTCTTTGCTCTACTGTCTTTCCAAGGCTCCCAAATTCTCAGCCTCCCCCTCCTTTCCTCCCCCGTACTGAGGCTATAGGGTTAAATTGGGGCGGAGTCCAGGGATAAACGACAGCGGCAGTCACCAACTGGAAGGGGGCAAGCGGAAAGGGCTGGGTGGAGCGGCCAGGCAGAGGGGAACCCTCTTGCCCCCAGGCCCCGCCCCGCGGCTGGAGGCCCGGGTGGAAAGAGAGGGGGCGGGGCGCCGAGGCTTGGCGGGCCGGTGGTTGGGCGTCCAGGCAGCCGCTTGAGGGATGGGGCGGAGTTGGCCAGGACCTCCTCCCTCATTCCCTCGGCGGGCTGAGCCACCCCTCTCTCCCGCCCTCCTCCTCGCTTTCCCACCCCTCGGAGTGAAGCTGCACATGCGGCTGCTCCTTGCTCAGTCCCGCCCAGCCACAGTCGCTCAGGAACGGGTCCCTGCAGCCCTCGGCCGATGGCAGGACGGTAGCTGTCTGTCAGAGGTCGTGAACGGCTGAGGCAGACGCAGCGGCTCACGGGCCTCAAAAAGTAGGTGTCTCTGGAGGCCATGGGCTACCCCGAGGTGGAACGCAGGGAATCCCTGCCCACAGCAGCGCCACGGGAGCGGGAGAGTCAGGGCTGCGGCTGTCGCGGGGCCCCTACCCGGGCGGGTGAAGGGAACAGCTGCCGGCTCTTCCTGGGATTCTTTGGCCTCTCACTGGCCCTCCACCTGCTGACGTTGTGCTGCTACCTAGAATTGCGCTCTGAGTTGCGGCGGGAACGGGGAGCGGAGTCGCGCCTAAGCGGCCCGGGCACCCCTGGTACCTCTGGCACCCTGAGCAACCCAGGTGGCCTTGACCCTGACGCTCCCATCATCCGCCACCTTGGGCAACCGTCAACTCAGCAGCAGCCGTTGGAACCGGGAGAAGCCACACTCCCCCCTGACTCCCAGGACCAGCACCAGGTGAGTCACCTAATAGGGGCGGCGGCGGCGGAGGCCCCCTCCCCTTGTGGGTAGGGCAAGGTGCTTATTTCCTGCCAAGTTAGAGGGCACCACCAGGGAGGGAGCAGGCGAACAGGGAGCAGGTTGCCGGGGGCAAATTGTCCTCGGTCCCTGGCCCAGCTTACTCAGTCTCTCTCAGGACCACTTACTTGACTTGGAGACTCTACCCGTGCCTGAGGCCGCTGGTTGCGGGATGCCTCAGAAAAGTTGGCAAGGCTCCCTCCCGGGCCAAGGCAAAAAGGTGCCTGCACTGCCCCCCTGGACGACTAATAGCAAGCAGCTTTGCCCTCCTGCTGCTGGTGAGCTTCCCTGCCCGCGGTGCTTGTTTTTTCGTGTCCAGAGCTGATGCCAGCACTAGCAGGCTTTCCTTTGGAGTTGGAGCTGTAAACAGCTGTAATAACTACTCCACGCCCGCTGCAACAATTTATAACCATATTTTCAGCGCGGGGTCCTTGTGCGCTGACCATAACATGGACTTGTTCACACTTACCTGCAATTTGAGACGGATTTGTCCTCAGCGATCTAGTGAGGATCAGCGCCCCTGAGGAATTCTGGTAGAAATATGCGGTCTTGCTAGACAACTTCTGAACAGCAATTTTAACAAATCTATGGAAATAAAGCTCACCCTTTGCATGCCGGTTCTGACTTTTTATGGGGTGGGGGTTGCAGTGAGAAGAATGGGTGTGTAGCGTTTTTATTACTGCTAGCTTGAGAACAGGAATCTGCCAATGAAATAATCACTCAGGAGTAGTCTTCCAAGAGCAGTTATTTTTGCAATCTTTATGATGTTTGCACCTTTATTAGCAAACCATTAATTTTGATGTTTGTTTTCTACTTTTTCTGGCTCTTTATTCAAGTAAATTTAGTGCACTTAATGTAAGTATTGTCTTGATTGTCATATTTTCTCCTGTATGTGAAACTTAAGAAAAGCCTCCAAGGATCCTTTTGAAGTGGTTAAAGAAAAGTAATGAATTTGTACCTTTTGGGGAAGAGAGCATGTTGTGCAAATAAGTTCCTCAAGGTGACAGACTCAGGCCTCCTTCTATTTACTACCACATCCAGAGTCATTGACACAAGAATGTAAACATTGTTTTCCTAGTTTGACCTCCCATGTAGAGTTGTACATTTTATAGAGGCATCACATTCATAATAATATTGTAATATTGGGATGGACACATTTTTGTTTTGTTTTTACAAAGTGCGCATTGTAAAGTTGCCCTGAATCTTAAAATGTCTTGCTGGCACACTCCAATTTATATAACAGCTTATCAAAGAAGAGAATCAGCAGACATGCTTCTCATACTTGAACCTTTAAACACTGTACTAAACGATAATTAACTAGGATTCTGCCTCCTTTATTTATCTGTGCCCCCCCCAATGCCTAGTGGAAATACTAGGTATCTGAGCATTGATATTATGTGAGAAGATGAAGGAATTAGACTTCCTTAGCCATATGGGTGGCCAAGGCATTTGGCATTTAGGGTGGATGAAGCCATGTTTATAGACTGAGGATTAGCAGAACAGCTGTACTCTAAGGCTTCTGTGATGGCCTGGGACTCTCACAGGTCTGTAGTGGCATTTAGTTGCCTGACCTTTGTATGGCACTAAAATAGTTTTGTCTACATTTAAACACAGCTTCTTATCTTTTGTCCTTTATTCTTTCTGTTTTAGTCTTTTTGAGTAGTATAAGGAAGAATATTGCTTCTTTATATTTGTTGACATCGTTTGGAATCAGAATTTCTTAGAGTTATGAGGGGACAATGTGTCCATTTTGTTTGACTCCCTTGGAAAATATATAGGCCCTGAGGGGGAAGTGACTTGTCCAGGGTCATGCAACTAGAGTCAAAACTGGGATGGATGTTGCTCTTTTGATTCCCATTTCAGTGCCTATTCCCACATAGCATACTACCTCCTGGAGCCTTTTTAAATTAGTGGCATGGAGTTACATAGTAGAATTTTTTTATAAAAGAGTTCAGATCTGCATCATTTTGTTCTACTCAACCTACATTTTGACCAGACTAAGTAATGTGTTGTTCCTTATTCTTCCAGAACTCTGCTTTCATAAGACTTGGAGTACACTTTGAAGGATTTAAGCCCATATTCAACTCAAGTTTATCTTGATGGTCTTAGTTTTGGCACACGGCATAATTTTTGAAAAGGAAAAGTCAATTGGCTAGTAGAGTTAATACTGCTATAGCTTGGGTAAAATTCTAGTACCCTGGTGCACCCTCTGCTGGATTTGCAGGGACATTTAATTGCAGCATCTGCTGACAGTCAAAATTCAAAGTTGTGCTGACAGATTCTGATTCGTAAATAAGGAAGTAAACAGTCTTGTGGGATTTGGCCACGTAGTTCATATTTTTATATTTTAGTTTTTTCAACACAAACAAGTGCTGTTGCAGCAAATCTTGGATGTAGAGGAAGAAAGATATAAACATGCACCCTTCAATGGGCAGTATGTTTAGGTTTCTTATCAGTTTGTCTACAAGGAGTGAAGGCAAGCGGATGAGAGAATAAACTGTAGGTAGACAAAGTAAACCTATCCAAGCTTATGAAATGATAGGCTAAAGAGAGGGATCTAGAAATCACTGTAGAAGTATGTATATCCTCTCAATTTAAAAACCTTTTAAACAGGATACAGAAGGAAGCTAGAATGTTTAGGATATATAGAAGAGAGATCAGCAAAGTCTCCTCAGTGGGGACACCGCAGTTGCTAATTATAAAAAGTGAGAGTGTCATATCAGAACTTCTAGAATCATAACTATCTCCTTCAACTAGAACAGCCCAGTGGCTGTAGATTTATCTTGGTACTTCATGGAGATGATCTCAAGGGCAAGAGACATCTCATTAGTGTCTAAATTAGATAATATACAGTATGATTATTATAGTAAAAATGCAAACATTACTGTTGATCATTCTGTAGTGCTGTTCTTCTACTAATAATTGTGATCTTCACAGGCCAAGAATATGGTGGCATCATCAGTAAGGGTATCGAAAATAATAACAGAACCAGACCCTTATGTTTTCCATGAAAAGCAGATTTCCTTCTGCAATCAAATAGGAAACTCTGGTGGCTGCTCCTCAGCAAAAAAACCTAACAGCTGATAAAAGTTCCCAGAAACCCAATTAAATTGATCAAAAGGAAGGAAGGATTTTCTAGTTGTTTTATTAGTCTAGAGAAAGAGAGGTTGAGGGAGCAATATAATCAAAATATACCAAACCATAAGAGAGATGAGTATGGTTAATATGTTGGTATAATTTAACAATGCAGTTAATAAATAGAAAGCCTGCTATGCCAAACATGATGATAAGTATTGGATATCTTTTAGTGGTTAAACTTATTTTGGGGGTCAAAACAAACAATAATTCAACTCATTGCCCCAAGCATGTTCTAAAGTGTGTGTAGATCACTAAAGGTTTACTCAGGACTAGTTGGGGGATATTTGGGGTATGTTCCTAATTATTTGAGGTGATGTCATAGAAGTAAGCCTTAAAGTTCTACAAAACATTTCTTAGGTATAACTAGATAGATCATTAGTATATCCAGATTTAACATTACTGTTATTTTCTTAATGACAGTAATCAATCAGCCTTAACATAAGGAATTATTCAAGATGGTTCAAGGTGAGCATAATGAATAAATCCAGGGATTTTTTTAAAGGAAATTATAATCAAGATAAAATCACTTTCTATGGGTTTAAATATAGACTTTTTAGTGCAACATTGAAGGATTTTGGTCAATGGTCTTCATTTTACTCTCTCCGTTTTCTCTGTCACTAACTCTGCTTCTTCAACCCACCTACCATATCCTGTCTTAGAACCATTCTCTAGTTGTTATTGCTTTCATTTTAAATACATTTTGTTTTTACATTAGAGCTCCTCAGAAATTTGCCTTTTTTGTTTTTCTTCACAGTGCCTGACACAGTGCTAGTTTCAGTTAGTATACTCAAATACTTGTTGAGTAGAATATTATTTTGGGCTTTGCAAATGTTTATGTAAAGAAAGACATTTTCTCTTTATATAACGGGCCTGTTTTCCTCAGGTGTTGGTAAGCCTGTGAACTGTCACCTATTCTTCGTGAGTAAATAATTCCACTGGTAACGTTTAACTGATTTCTAGAATAATTAGAAAGTGAAATAGAGAAGAGCCCTAATCATGTTGTCACAGCATCCCAGTTTTCATGCCTTACCTCTCAGATGGTATAAAAAGCTTTCTGTAATACAGAGTGACAATAAAGTTCATGTGCATTTTTTTTTTAATTTAAAAAGAAAGAAAAAAATGAAAAGCTAGGTTCTGGGTATTTACAGAACTGGGTATTTTTTAAAATTATACATGAACTTCATCATTGATGTTTTGTCTTATTTGCTTTTAGATTTCATATCTTTCTTTCTCTCTTGGATCTTGTGAAAAATAATCTGTAATTTATCTGCAACTCCCTTATAAAGAAGATATATTTTACTGGAAAACTTCTGAAGCTACTTCATTCCCAAAACATCCCCAAGAAAAACCTTTGGTCTTGCCTGCAGGGTGTCCCTCACAGAGGATTATCTTTATCCCACTCCTCTGTAAATACCCAGAATTTAGCTTTCCATTTCTTTCTTTCCTTTTTTTTTTTACAAAGCTTTTCTATTGATGTACAAAACACATAAAGAAAAGTGTACAAATCATTTGTACAGTTTGATGAATTATTAAAAAGTGAAGATACTCATGATACCAGCACCTCAGTCAAGAAAGAGAACATTACTAGTACTCTGAAACCTCTACTTATGTCACATTCTTATCACTTTATCATCTTGCTCTCCAAAGTTAGTGACTGCTCTGACTTCTATCATTATTGATTAGTTTGCCTATTTTGAACTTTGCATAAGTGTATTCTTTGGTTGTGTTTTTTTATTTCTCAACACTATATTTGTGATCCATTTATTCTGTTGTGTGCAGCTATGGTTTTTATTTGAATTTGTGTATATTATTCCATTGTTTGAGTATATTTGTTCATTATTCATTCTATTGACAATGAATATGTGGATTATTTCCAGTTTGGGATTATTACGAAAAATGGTGTTTTGAATATTATTGTACATGTCTTTCAGTTATATGTACTTGAATTTTTCTGGGGTATATGCCTTGGATTGGAATTGCTGGGTCATGGGGAATGCATATTTTTGAATTTATTGATAATAACTTTTCTAAGTGATTGTACCAATGTACATTCTCACCAGCAATGTATGAGAATTCTAGTTTCACATCCTTACTACCACTTGGTATTGTCAATGTTTTTAATATTGAATCCATTCTGGTGGTTGGGTTTGTAGGAATATCTTGTGGTTTTAATTGGCATTTCTCAGATTAGTCAATGAGGTGTGCTCTCTTTTATATATTTATTGTCCATTTGGATATCATCTTCTGTGAAATGCCTATACAAGTTTTTTGCCCATTTTCTTCTATTTGTCTGTCCTTATAGGTATATAGGAATTCTTTATATATACCCTGGCTATAAATTATTTTTGTATTTTTTATGTTGTAAATGATTCCAAAATCTGTGGTTTACCTTTCTTTATGTTATCCTTTATTGACCAAAATTTTAATGTGTATAATTTTTCAGTATTTTCATTTATGCCTAGTGTTTTTTGTGTTCCAGTTAAGAAATATTTTATGCCTAGTTGCATGCCTGAAATCCCAGCACTTTGAGAGGCCCAGTCAGGATTGCTTGAGGCCAGGAATTAAAGACCAGCCTGAGTAACATAGCAAGATCCTGTCTCTACAAAGAAATAGAAAAATTAGCCAGATGTAGTGGTGCACACCTGTAGTCCCAGTTCCTTGGGAGGGTAAGGCAGGAGAAAGACTTGAGCCTAGGAATTTGAGGTTGCAGTGAACTATGATAATGCCACTGTACTCTAGCCTGGACAACAGAGTAAGCCTTTGTCTTAACAAACAAACAAACAAAATAATAAATATTTCTCCTACTTTGAGATCACCTACTTCCATATCATCTTCTAGAAGCTTTTTATTTTTGCCATTCATATTTAGATCTATAATCTTTTTTTTTAATTGAATGGTAACTATGTACATTAATACACTTCTGGGGTACAGTGTGGGGTTTTCACATGCAATCCGAAATACTTCCATCATAGATCTATAATCTACCTGGAATTGATTTTTGTTTATGGGGAGATACAGAAAACAAGCTTTAATTTTTCCAGGTAGATATCCAACTGATCCAGTACCAATTTAATATTGGTAGGACTGACTTTGCTCCTTTTCTTTGTAGTGTTGCCTTTGTCATAAGTCAAGTGTCTTTATATGTGCAAGAGTGTTTCTGAACTGTTTATTCTTTTTAAAAATTTTTTTTTGAAATACTGACATGGTCTTATTCTGTTGCTCAGGCTGGAGTGCAGTGGCATGATCATAGCTCACTGTAACCTTGAACTCCTGGGCGTAAGCAATCTTCCCATCTCAGACCCGAAAGCCCTGGGAGTACAGGCATGAGTTATTGCTCCTGGCCTGTTTATTCTATTCTATTGGCTTATTTGTCATTGCACTACTACCACAGTCTTCATTACTGGAGTTTATTGCTATATGGTAAAGCAAATCTTTCCATCTTGTTCTTCTTTTGTAAAAATACCTTGACTAATCTTGGCCCTTTGCATTTTTATTTACATTTTAGAATTAGCTTGTCCTGGTCCACAAAAACAAAAAAACCCAAAAGCTCCTGATATTTTTATTGGGATTACATTGCCTTGAATCTAAAAATCCATTTATAGAGAATGCATATCTATATAATATGCAGTATTATTTTTTTTTGAGACAGAGTCTCACTATGTCACCCTGGTAGAATGTTGCGGCATCACAGCACACAGCAACCTCAAACTTTTGCCTCAACTCTCTTGCCTCAGCCTCCCAAGTAGCTGGGACTATAGGTGCCCACCACAACACCCAGCTATTTTTTTTATTTTAGTTGTCATTGTTGGTTAGCTGGCCCCAGCCAGGCTTGAACCCACCAGCCTCAGTGCATGTGGCTGGTGCTGTAACCACTGTGCTATGGGCACTGAGCCAAATATTCAGTCTTCTAAACCATGAACGTGTGTGGAAGATTCAGTGTCTGGTAAGGGCCCACTTCCAGGTTCATGGACTCATACCCTCTTGCTGTATTCTTGAACCTATTTTATGAGGACAATAATCTCATTCATGAAGGCTCTGCCCTTAAGATTTAATCCCTAAAAAGTACTCACCTCCTTTTACTATCTCAGTGGTGATTAGATTTCAACATATGGATTTGGGGGAAACACAAATATTCAGAAAATAGCCAACCCTTTTAGACACTTTCTCAGCATCCCTTATGTCTGTTACATACTTTTCTCTATGTTCTATCATTTTTTCACCCTCTCTGTGCATCATATTGGACATTTTCTTTTTTTTTTTTTTTTCTTGAGACAGATTTTCACTATGTAGCCCTCAGTAGAGTGCTATGGGTCACAGCTCACAGCAACCTTCAACACTTGGGCTTAAACGATTCTCTTGCCTTAGCCTCCCAAGTAGCTGGGACTACAGGTGCCCGCCACAACAACCAGCTATCTTTTTGTTGTAGTTGTCTTTGTTGTTTGGCAGGCCCCTGCTGGGTTTATACCCTCCAGCTCTGCTATGTGTGTCTGGCACCCTAGCCTCTGAGCTATAGATGCCGAGCCCATATTGGATATTTTCTTGTGATTTATCTTCCAGTTCATTAATTCTTTCTTCAGCTTTTCTAATCTATTCACTCATTGAGTTTTTTTTTTTTTTGAGACAGAGTCTCACTTTGTCACCCTTGGTAGAGTGCTGTAGTGTCACAGCTCACAGCAACCTTAAACTCTTGGGCTTAAGCAATTTTCTTGCCTCGGCCTCCCAAGTAACTGGGACTACAGGTGCCAGCCACAATGCATGGCTATTTTTTTGTTGTTGTTGCAGTTGTCATTATTTTTTTAGCTGGCCTGGGCCAGGTTTGGACCTGCCAGCCTTGGTGTATGTGCTTGGCACCCTACCCACTGAGTGACAGGTACCACCACACTCATTGAGTTCTTTTTTTTTTTAATTGAATGGCAACTATGTACATTAATGCACTTCTGGAGTACAGTGTGGGGTTTTCACATGCAATCCGAAATACTTCCATCAAACTGATCAACACAGCCTTCATGTCATTTTCTCAGTTATTGTTTTAAAACGTTCTGATTCTACTCTTAGAGAGTTTCACTTAAAAGATACTCTTGACAGCATGGTTTTCTTGCATGACTTACAGAAAGCCAGGTCCTCCCTTACTTGAGTGACAACATCGCCCCAACCTGACCAAGAATGTAAGTGCTAGTGATAGACCCATGTGCTTAAGACTTGGTTGCAGTTCAAGTTATTTCAAGCATTGTGAGCTCAGTGGGGCAGTGATTTAGGAGGAGAAGACCCATCCTGAGATCTCTCTAAAATCAAAGCATTACATGACCACATGCCATTGCTCCATCTCTGAACCTGCACTGTCCAATGTGGTAACCAGTAGCTACACGTGGCTATTGACATTAACTTAAATTCATTAAAAGTAAATGAAATGTGAAATTCAGAGTCTCAGTCAATCTAACCATATTTCACGGGCTCACTAGTCAAATGCAAATAGTGGTCACCATATTGAATAAGCACCAAACAGATATTTCCACCTTTGCAGAAATGTTCTGGGGGGGATCATGCTACTCTGAACCAACATTCAAACCATGGGTGAGGATCACTTTCAGATGGGAAGTTCACACAACAGCAGTTTACCTAACAAATTCAGCCATGATTTTTAAAAAAGGAATTTAAGCTACAATTATACAAAACTACTTATTCTGCTACACAAAATAGGACCAGAAACAATATTTTTCTTTAGATACCAAAGAAAGGCTCCTAACAAAGATTTCATAAAGGCAGTAAGGACTGAACTGAAATGAGTTAAGGAAAAAAATTAGTTTATCTTTTAAGTAGGCTTAGTCTTTGGAGATCTATGTAAAGAGACACTTCATAATTATAATAATTCTCACATAATACCCTAAAATTCACATAAACATTTTATTTAGTTTATATATTTATTGATTTTTATTTCAGAGTCATATGAGTACAAATGTTTAGGTACATTGTTTTCGGTTCTAAGGTAAAGTTCAAGTTGTAGTTGAGCCCTTCACTCAGGGGCCGTGCTAAACACCCTCACATTGTGCACAGTAGGTGAGATCCCACCACTCACCTTCCCTTCTCTCCCCTCTCTTCCCCCTTTTCTCCTCTCCTCCTCACTAGACTATACTTGTGTTTTTCTTTTGTGTGGGCTTGTAGTTGTTTATCTATTGGTTTCATATTACTGTGGAACTTTGAATTAATAATTCAAAGTACATTGAATTATTTTTTCGCATTCTTGTGATACTTTACTAAGAAGATTGTGTTTCAAATTCATTCTGGTAAACATAAAAGATGTAAAGTTTCCATCTTTTTATATGGCTGAATAGTACTCCACTGTATACATATACCACAGTTTGTTAATCCATTCATGGGCTGATGGACACTTAGGTTGATTCCACAGCTTGGCAATTGTGAATTGAGCTGCGATAAACATTCTAGTGCAAATGTCCTTGGGGAAAAATGATTTTTTTTTCTTCTGGGTAGATACCTACTAATGGGATTGTGGGATCAATGGAAAGTCCCCTTCTCCATATTTCTTTCCATAGAGGCTGTATTAGTTTGCGATCCCACCAGCAATGCAAAACTATTGCTTTCTCTCTGCATCCCCTTCAGCATCTGCAGATTTGGGATTTTGAAATTCATATAGATATTTTAATGTTCATTTTTTCCCCTCTACCACTGAATAGAAGCAGGCATTGGAAGCCTGCAGTGTTATAATTTGGTGTGTCACACGCAAAGGTCAAGGTGGTCTCCAGCTTATCAGAACTGAAGCTAACTACAGAAAGCAAGGGCAGAGAGACTGACACTATATACAAAGAGGGGCCCTGTGACAGCTACTCACAAAGCCCCTCCTGGAACTCAGGCAGTTGGAAAAACTGCCCTTTGCTTTGTAACAAGCCCCAGCTGCTGCTCTTTCTTGATGGCAGCAGAAGTATTTGTTTTTTTGGACCCAGAACTCTCTTGGTCCCTTGTTCCCAGTGCTGCCACTGTATGGGCCTTTTCTGGGGCATTCCAGTGGCTTCACCAACATGGGACAGCGTATCGGGGAAGGTGACACAGTAGGACAAAGCTATGAATGGCAAACCAGTGAGATTTTGAAAATGGCCAGCTTGGTGGCTGAGCTTCATGGAAGAAATATACTACCATCCCTGAGATTCCCCCCACCGCCCAACCCCATCTGAATCTTTATTTCAAACACATCACTTAATAGAACACAGAATGGCATTAAAAGGGAGCAAACATTGACTTCTGTGGCTCTTCCCTGCCTCTTTCCATCTGCACATAGTCCATTCTCCCCCTGATTTCAGAAAGCTAAATCCCCTTCACCAGCATGGTTTACTCAGAGGGCAGTTTACCACTAATAAACTCATAGAATCAGCTTCTTTTTGAGTATGAGCTAAAAGTGTGTCCCAAAGATCCTTGTAATGTCCAGATTAATGCTTTCTCTCCTGGTAGCCTATAATGAGACCCAAACAGCAACCACTCAACATCGTATCAGGCTGGATGTGGTGGCTCATGCCTGTAATCCCAGTATGTTGGGAAATCAAAGCAGGAAGATTGTTTGAGACCAACTTGGGCAACATAGCAAGACCCCAGCTCTACAAAAAATTAAAAAATTCTCTGGCACATGTCTGCAGTCCCATCTGCTCAAGAGGCTTAGGTGGGAGGACTGCTTAAGCCCAGGAGTTTGAGACTGCAGGGCTCAATGAGCTATGATCTTGCCACTGCACTCTAGCCTGAATAACAAAGCAAGACCCCATCTCAATTAAAAAAACAAGTGTGTCAATCAGTCAACACATATGTACTAGAGTCCACTATGGATCTAAGCTTCTCAGCTTCCTGGACCTAATAGATGTGAGCATTCTTCTCTGCTAAAATTCAAATATCTGAGACTAGAGAATGACCTAGCATTACCAGGTGTTAGCCATTGATGACTAACTAGAGCATGCAGACAGTAGGGGAAGGTGTGAGTGGGACTTCAGGGGCAGTGGAGGCCATCCTTAGTGGAATAGCAATAGTGTCAGAGACCGAGAGGGGAGGCAGAAAGGCTGAGAAACAGCCTTAGCACAGCCACAGAAAAGCACAAGGCATGAGCCTCCACTTTACTATCAAGGAGCTTCTGGGAATTAGTCAGAACACCTTTTCCTTCCTTTGTCTACTCAGTTTTATTCATTGTTTCCCCAAATACTTAAGACCATTTTGTATGAGAAGATAACACAGCAGGATCTATTCATGCTCTGAAATTCACATAAGAGTATACAACCCTAAAATAACAAACCTTTCTCTTTATTATATCTCCTCTTGAATGTAAATAGTATATCATCTGTGACAACAGAGTTCTCACCATTCTTGTGTTCTCAGGATGAGGTGTCAAGGGCAAACCTGACCAGCTGGGAGTTAACCGTCAGCAAGCACTTTCTTGTCTTCCAGACTAGGGACGTCATCTTAGAAGAGAATAACAGGACTGAGCTTGTTTCAAAGCTTGCAAGGAAAAGTAGATAGGCTCAGCTACTGAGCTGCTCTGCAAGCCCACCAAGATGACAGTTTTCATTGCACTCAGTGGATAAGCTAATTATGGTCAGAGATAGTAATTTTTTTTTCCTGGGAAATACAGCACACAGGTGACATCCTTATGCAATTCGAGAGCTTCTTCAAAGGTTTGGAAAGATATTTAAGACAAAAGGGTTCAAGATAAAGGGGAGAGGGGTGGAAGAGTAACTGTATGAATCTGTGAAGGTTGAGTGGTGAGCAGGAAGTGGAGTTCAAAAGAGGTAGAATAATAGCTCACAAAAGGCAGCAATAAGTGGGGAAGAGCAATTAATTGGATCAGTCTGTGAAGGCTCAAAACAGTCTGATAAAAAAGACTACGTAATATCCTGATTCCCGACTCAGCGTCCCAAATCGTCCATATGACTAATAATTAAAGCCAGCTCTTGGGAAATACATTCTTTAATTTGTACATTCAAAAGCGGGGAATGCAGTTAGCTCTTTGACCTAACTCCAAATTTTCATTTGGGAGGTAAATTCCTTCAGATCCTCCAAAAAAAATGTTTGGAAACATTCTATATACAAGATCTGACAGTTAAGTTCTTGAACTCATCCTAGAAAAAGTGCTACTTACCTCATCACTGAATATCATAATGATCACCTTCGAAGTACTCCCCTTGGCCATTCGGTGACTATGACAAATGTGGCACTTTTTCTAGGATGAGTTCATGGACTTAATTGTCAGACTTCATACTTTGACAACTCTGATGGTCATTCCAGAAAAAGAGTTCCAAAACAGCTTTAAGGGTGGACCACACAACTGGCATTGGTACATAGCTTACCAAAGGTAGTACTTCGAAGGTAACTATAGCGATATTCAGTAATGAGTGATATTCAGCCATAGTGATTTTCTAGGATAGGTTCATGAACTTAATTGTCCAACCTCGTATAACCAGGACGAGTTTGAAGAACCAGGAAGCAAACTTCCTTTCCAAATGTTTAGCCACACCCTGCTCAGTCCTCAAAGTTTGCGGCTAAAGACCCAACTGCTAGCTTCAGCATGTTCTTCAGGGATCTTACCGAAGAAAGACATTGTCAGTCTTTCTGTTTCTTTCTCAATTTTGTTACCCACATTTTATACTTGCAGGAACATGTATACGTGCACAAAATCCCACCAAGAATTTTGCCAGAAGTAGAACAAGTAGTGACACTACAGTGAGCCAAGGTGAAAAATCCCAGTTGTTTAGGATCTCAGAATAGAAAACAGAGACAGTACTACCCTCACCTGCCCTCACCTGGTGAGACAACCACAGTAACAATGACCCTGGTGTACTGACCTGGATGGAGGTGGAACGCATCCTTCCCAGTAAAGCATCACAAGAATGGAGAAGCAAGAATCCAATGTACTCAATTCTAATACGAAGGCAGTAGATGTTCTAATACATATCCACATGAGAGAAAAACTCAACTCAATACAAGGTCGGGGTGAGGGAACAAGGGAGCAGGGAGAGGGGAGGAGAGAGGGGGATAGGGAGTTATGGTGTATGGCACACTTCTTGGGGGCAGGACACAATTATAAAAGGAATTTTACCTAACAAATGCAAACAGTGTAACCTAGTTTTTTGTACCCTCAATGAACTTGAGGCAATAATTTTAAAAAAAGATGACCCTAGCCTCTGTCAAAATAGTGACTAGCACAACCACACTGAATATTGAAGATCATCTGGTGTTTGTTTGTTTTTTCCATGTGGGTTTTATAGTGGATAATAGACCCATCAATAGCTAAAGTGGTTGTCTTCCTCAGCTAAGGACACAATTTTTAGGTGACCAAACAAAATATATCTCTCGGGGAATCAGTGAGTTTTTTTTTCAGTTAAAAATATTGTGTAATAAACATTATGGTGTAAATGTCTTTGTGATAAAATGGTTTTTCTTCTTCTGGGTAGATATCTCATAATGGGGCATTGGAATCAAATGGAAGGTCGACTTTTAGTTCTTTGAGAATTCTCCATACTTCTTTCCATAAAGGATGTATTAGTTTGTAGTCCCACAGCAAAATAGAAGTGTTCCCTTCTCTCCACATCCACACCAGCATCTGCAGGTTTGGGACTTCGTGATGTGGGCTAATCTCATTGGAGTTAGGTGATGTCTCAGAGTGGTTTTGATTTGCATTTCTCTGATGATTGGAGGGATGAACATTTTTTTCCATGTGTTTGTTGGCCATTCATCTGTCCACTTTCAGAGAAGTTTCTGTTCAAGTCTCTTGCCCACTTATAAATGTTTGCTCTTTTCCTGTTGATAAAATTAAAAAAAAATTTTTAATTAATTAAAATTAATTAAAATTAAAATTAAATTAAAATTTAATTTTTGCCTGTAATTTCCCTTCCCCAAACCACCAAATCAACTTCAACTCCAAACAAAACCAATATGTTTGATAATCTCAACTTTCCTTCCAGAATGATTCTCAGTCCTCTTAACAGGTGTTCAAATGGTGACTTCTTCAAGTTTGGGGCCTATGAACACAGTGAATGAGAAGAAGCCAATGAAGCTCATGGTGTGGGCAGTGGGGAAATGAAAAGGAAAAGGCAGATTTTTTTTTTTTTTTTTTTTGGTTTTGAAATGGGATTCTACTCTGTACTTTCAGCAATAGTCAATGATTCTTCTCCCCACTTAATGGGAAGAAAGAAAGCATAAAATGACCCCAGTCTTGGGAAGAAATGATGGAGGATGCATTGAACCATTGGGGGAAGAGGGGGTTCCATGGGTGAAAATAGACCAGCTGGGAGGAGACAGTGGAATGACATCTTCAGGGACAATCTACAAGAGAAGGTTCCACCCTGAGCACAGCTGATAGCAAGGTACTTGGCAGAGGCCAACACCAAAGACCTGAAGAGTCCAGGGAACAGAAGACTTCTAGTTGGTGCTTAATATCCACTGGCTTCACTTGTCATCACGCATGAGGACAGGGGTCCAGACATCCTGATTCCATAGAGCTGAGGTAGGGTCAGCAAATGCATCCCTTTAACAAAGTCCCAGGTAGCGTCAATGGTACTGGTACTATAGAGAGACCATTTCTTTAAGAGAGCTTGGTTTCATGGGAAAATCCTTTCTCATTTTCCTGTCATGGGCAGTGCAAGAGCTTGATCTGTTAGTCTTCTTAGTAGAACGTGGGGTTGGCTTGCTTGCCAGTGAGCAACATGGGTCTGTCCAGGAGGGAACATGTTCCCAGGAAGCAAGAGAAAAGGCTCATTGCTGGGTGTTGGGTCTTTGTGCCAGAATTATCTCTGCCAAGGGTTGCACTGGAAACACTTTAGGCAAAGGTTCAATTATACAAATCTAGTTTTTTGGACCCTTCTCTCCATCAATGGAAAGGCTTATTATTCCATCTCTTCATGTTCTAACCCTTTAAGACATCATTCAAGGATATCCCTGCATATTATACTGGAACTTTTTTTCTTTTCCTTCTTCACAAGCCCTAGTTTGACTCTAGGCCTATTAAAAGTCCTCGGGGAGTTTTGAACACCTGTTACGAGAACTGTAGATCATATTACTTCTGGAAGGAAAGTAGAGATTGTCAAACACATTGGCTTTGTTTTGGTGTTGAACTTGATTTGGTGGTGATGGGATCAGGCAGTCCCGAAGGGAAATTGCAGGGATACACACAATACTTTTAACTGAAAAAAAAACCTCAATGACTCCCAGACAGGTCTAGTCCATTTGGCCACCTAAAAATTGTGTCCCCAGGTGAGCAAGACAACCACTTTAGCTATCGGTTAAAAAGCCTCACTTCCACCGTGAGACCATTTCAGCACTTGTTCATTAAATTTAAAACATCAAAGGGGATTTGCAAATCTGGAAAACATTTATGAAAAATTTAAATGGGGTGTCACTTTGGCAGTGTAAGTGGCATGAACTGTTTGATTTTCAAGTGTTTACAGATGTATCTGACTCTGGGATTAATGCATATATATTCCAGGAGAAATTTTGTATGCAAAGTCTTGACCAAATTTGCCTGAGAGAGGAAATTTAGTTCAAATCTATATAGCGTGGGACCATTCTCCTGTATGCAATGCGTGAAAAGGGAAACATTTGCTCCCTGAATTCTTATTATATTATAGCTCTTGATATCAAAAATCCTGCATGAGAAGATGTAGAAACTTTTAACATCCTATCCCCATTTTTGTTTGGAATTCCTAACTTCCAAAGTTGCCAAATCTTTCCTTTTCTGGTTCATATTTATGTTTGGGAACTTTCTTTAAATAACTATCTGGAAATTCGTCACATGAGAGAATGCCAAAAGGCATAGTGAACTGAGAGTACATCTGGCCCTCCGCAAGTCTAGAAGTAGGCTCCAATATTGTTTTTCTGCCACAGATTCCAGTAAATGAATGATCCTGTGACTCAGAACGTCAACCCTTGGGAAATGAAGGGAGAAAGTTCAGGGTTCTGCCTAGAATATTTTGAAAGATTAAGGCTTTTCTATAGTTCACATTTCAGTTATTACTTATGTCACTTTTTACTCCTAAAAGGATTTGATGTGACTTACAAAAGTATCTACAATACTTTTAGGATCAAGCCAGGAGAATGAAGAAAAGGAAAAAAATAATTGCCGTACATATGTTTCACTAGGTTAGCTGCCTTTGGGAGCCCAAATTTTCTAACAGCCAATCCAGAAAAAGAGAACATTCTTTTTGAAACTATTACCAAAAAAAAAAAAAAAAAAAAATCAATTGCTCAAGAGAAGTGTAACGAGTCTTGGTACTAAGATCTGAGTAAAAATTTTTACAGGGGTCAGTTTGTTCTACAATATTCTCAGCAGCTTTCCTCCATGATAATAATGACTTTTTAAAGACTGAGTTCCTTATGCACCTCCACAAAGGCCAATGGCTCAACCCCAAAAGAGAGCTCAGCTAAGGCACTACAATGAAGGTGCAAAATGGTGTGTCCTAGAAAATCCACTGTACCCTAGGCTGGCTGAATCTAAGAAGAAAACATTACACATATAGCAAAATAGATGGACATTACATCCTTCTGGAAATCCTCCCTAAATCCTCCCTTAGTACAGTAGAGCCTATGTAAGTTGACCACCCAAGGGAGGTGGTCAAGGAACTTCCATCAAGTCCATGTCTGGTTTATGAACATTAGGTCAACATAAGGGGGCAGTCAGTATAGGGAGGTGGTCAGCTATGGAGGGTCCACTGTATCTTTAAACCAAGCCTTTGAAGAATGTTGAACAATGCCCCACAATCCTTCATATTACTTGGGAAGCTTTTAAAAAATTGCCATTCTTAGGCATCACCCTGAGTCTAACATATCAGAATCAGAGTGAATGTCTTGGGTATCTGTATTTTGTAAAGCTCTTCTGGTGGTTCTAAAGGGCAACCAGATCTTGCCACCATGGCTCTTTAGCATTGACTCTCTTAGTCCTTTACCAGTGGGCTGCCTCTTCCAATGCCTGCTGTGACTCAGAACCCTCTTGTTTGTTTAACGTTTTCACAGATGCTTCTCAGATTCAGCCTCTTTCTCTTGTTCCCTAAATAGCTTTGACTCTTTTTTTTTTTTTTGCTTTTTCATTTAACACATAGCAACAAAGACATATACAGTCAATCACCCCACCCCAAATTTCTCTCTCTAAAACTACCTTCCCCCAGCCACAGTGCAACATTTTCAACTGCCCCTTGTCATACAAATTTCTTATCAGTCTTTCAAAGCCATTCTCAACTCATCTGGTCTCTCTTCTTAATAGCTCCAGTTATGCAAATTTGGGATCTCAAAGTCAATATCCTTGCCCTCTTGTCCTTATTACCATCTTCAACCAGTTGCCAAGCCCTCTTCATGGTATTTCTAAAATATCAACCTCAAATTGTTACCGGAAGTTAGGCCCTTTCCCCCCGAAGCCACATCAGAAAAAGAGGAACAAGTGGCTTGAGAAGGAAAGAGAAGTTTGTTACTTTGTTGGCAAGGGAGAAAAGATGGCAGATAATGGTCTCAAAATTCCAATTCCTACTTGGAATTTGAGCAAAAGCACAAAGCTTTTAATGGCTCTGATC
The DNA here is from genome assembly GCA_963574575.1 of Galagoides demidoff. Classification (NCBI taxonomy): domain Eukaryota; kingdom Metazoa; phylum Chordata; class Mammalia; order Primates; family Galagidae; genus Galagoides; species Galagoides demidoff. Next base: position 14,779 of record CAUYQV010162582.1, on the reverse strand, counting down.
CCGAAATCCCATTCTGGGCCAAAACAATCTAGTGGGTTCTGCCCAGATTCATTCCATTTCATCCAAGAGAGTATCTTGACCCTCCACCCATCTCATCTTCAGCTAGTTCCTGTGGCACAAAAAACAAGAAACAATTCCTTGCTGCTGTTGGCAACTGGCCTGACACAGGGATGCAGGTTTCAGTTCTCCAAAAGTTGGGGAGGCAGATAATATTTTCGTCATTTTTGTTGACAGGTCATTCCCTCTGCAACAATATGTTGGTCTTCCCTGTTTTCTCTCTGCTACAGCCCAAGTTGGGTCATCATTGCATCTCTCCTGGAATGACTGGCCTCTATAATATCCTTTGGTCTAGACAATTTGAAGCATGTTGGAATAGTTCGGACAGAGTTAAGTTTTACATTCATAAAGTAGACCTCTGTTCTTAGAAGCCTTGTTTTCTCACCTACATGTGCCAGAATAAGTGGTAATGTCTTCAGATCTCAATCTGTCTTTCCAAACATCCCTACTCATACCATTTCTGCACCATACTCTCTCTCTCTTTTTCACAGTTTTTGGCCAGGGCAGGGTTTGAACCTACCACCTCCAGTATATGGGTCCAGCGCCTTGGGCCACAGGCACCACTCCCATCCTCTCTCTTTATTAATGTGCATACTCTTTCCTCCAATGGAATGATCTCTCTGCTTCCACCCCAAATGAGGTCCAAATCCCACCTAGTCTTCAGGGCTAATCAACTCGGCATCCCTCACACCAATTAGAATAATGTCTTTCCCAAAGTTGAAGCTGAATTAATATAGAATGAATGAGTGAATAAATACTCATTTCAGAATTTTCATTTGACTTTATCATCCAGGAAAGTAAGACTTTTATATTATTTTATTTATTTTAAGACAGAGTCTCACTATATTGCCTTGGTAGAGTGCTGTGGTGTCACAGCTCACAGCAACCTCCAACTCTTGGGCTTAAGCGATTCTCTTGCCTCAGCCTCCCAAGTAGCTGGGACTACAGGCACCCACGACAACGCCCACTATTTTTTTGGTTGTAGTTGTCATTGTTGTTTAGCCAGCCCAGGCTAGGCTTGAACTTGCCAGCCTCAGTGCATGAGGCTTAATATTATGTCTCATTTATTTGACTCAGTCCTTTTAGGGGGAAAGTACTTTTTTTTTTTTTTTGGCCTGCTTTGGTACTTCTTAATAACCAAAGAGAAAAAGTGACTCTTTACAGGAGGCAGGGAACCATTCAAGTGGGTCACATGTCGTATCCTTGTAAGGACACCTTGTTTCACACCATGAATCATCACAGCATCTGTGAGGGACGAGCCTCCTATGACACAGGGAAATCCACAGGATAGAGACCTGCTCAAGGTCATGAGACCAGGCAGCTCAGAGAAGAAGCTTGGGAGCTCAAAAGCGTCATTCACTCTTCACCTGCCTGCTATTACGGGTGCAATGACACCATGGGACACTGTGATTTATCAGAGGAAAATAGCCTGGTAATAGGAGTAGAACTAGACCTCATTAAGATGAAACAGTGTCTGATATCCTTGAGTCAGACAAAAGAGAATATGAAATTGATGTGGTCAGCATTACTGCCACGCTGCATTTCAAAAGAATCAAACCAAGTGGCAATTGACAGCACTCGAGGAGGAAAAGACCCACCAGTGAAACAAGCATGCTGAACGTAAACCTCGAGTCTCAAAATGCATTAAAATATGGCTTTGTGTTTGATTTCCTGCCATTGTGAGATCATTCCGAACCAATCTATAAAAGGAACAAGGTGTATCCATTTAATATGCTTTTGCTGAAGCCCTCCAGCGAAGGGTGGTGGCGGGATTAATTTAATTACCAAACTGCCATCCTCTTCAAGTGAGTACAGGCGTGTTTCTGGTGCTGAAAAGACACAAAAATGCATCCAGAAAGGAAGATGGGAGGGAGCAACTGGGGACATTTGGAGAATATTACCATTCCGTGGGCCAGAGCCCTCAAAGAGCCTTAACTATGAAACGAAGAGGTTGTCACTGCACTGTTACTGGGCTTCTGACCACCTCCCCAAACCACAGGTACGATAGAGACATACGTTCCGGGTGCCCCTTAGCTAACGAGCCATACCACTATCTGCAAAATTGAGACAGTCATCAGCTAAAAGTTTCTACTTCCTCAATTTGCTTTTTAGAAGAAACAGGTTGCTTTTGTTCACAAAGCCAAGTGGTAGCTAGTGGCTTTTTACTCTGTGTCAGACAAGGTATTGCTTTTCGTGCTTTATTGTTATTTATTGATTAACAGAAGGAAACTTCCTGATCCTTTTGGGGTTTTTTAACCCCCAACAAAATATCTTTATTTATGTTTTCCACTCCAATCCTTCAAAGCTACTACCTTTTTTGGTCTCCAATCCGGGGAACCGTCTCCGTCTCCAACCTTTCATCTCCCAGTCTTTGATGCCGCTTCCTGCCCTCAACACATTTCCAAAACAACCCAAGAGCAATCTTGGGCTAACAAGGGATTCTCTAAGGTCCTTCAGGAAGAAGCAGAGAGAGGTCAATTCTATTCTGAGGTCCTTATCTTGAGGACGTGGCACACGGAACAGGAAGGGTCCACTGTTCCCTCCTGGCTACAATGCCCCTTCCTTCTTTTAGTGGTTAATGAGTTTTAAAGTGAGAACCTTATGGACTTCAAATCATGCAAAGGTTGTGTTTTTAAAAAGAATGAAAATAGAAATGAAAATTACTTTCTTTCTTTCAAAAGAATGAAAATTACTTTCTAATTTTAAAAACTTTGAATGAGATGTATCTCTACCTGGTAGGTGTTAACATTCTTTTAATGTAAATTTCTTGTCGCTGGATCATTTCACTAGAATGGAACGTTGTATGGACTAAATCTCTGGAAAGTATCCTCTTATTGGACATACAGCTCTTCTCCAGCCAACTGTGACAGCAATAATAAAGGGCACAGTTCTGTGCTGTGGGAAACGGTAAAGTAAACAACAAAAAAAAAGTGCAATATGTTCCTTGCTGAGATTTGCTTTGAAACATGACCCATGGTGACTGCCAAGGAGGGAAATACTTTCCCATCCTTTTTCAGAAACCTACCTCATCTGAACTTAAAACCAGGAAACAACAGGCTTTTCTGATTTTAATCTTAACTTCTTCAAATAAATAAATTCTTCCAACAGGGCCAAGGGACAACATGATTCAAAACAAAACCACATTGAATAGAGAGTCTCAGGACTCCACGAGTCAGTTCCAAGAGCTCTTTCTATCCAGCTTTCCCCACCTGCAAGGTAAGTAAGATTCAACAAGTGACATCTCAGAGACCGAAAACTCACCAGTGACAATAAAAACAAAGCTTCTCTTGAACCGCTTTGCAAATACTTAATTCAAATCACAGCAGTTACACTATTTTAAGCCCCCTTCTTAAGGGACTCTTCGTTTTCACTTTGACCCTCCTGCTAAATTTTTTCTAAGGAGAACTGCAACAGAAGACAACAGAGTTAAACAAACAAAAAACAAAACAAAATATTTTCCCAGATCCTTAAAGCTAACGCAAACACGGCATGTGTAATGTATGGCAGAATGAGAGGAAGGAAGGAAACTCACGGTGACCTGAGCCCGATCTTTCAAGCCGACCCAGCCCCGCGAGGTTATTTCACCAGTGAAGGGGGGGATGGTGGAGTTTACTCCCAAGTCGATCGTGGGGTCACAAAACAAACACTACGAAAAAAAATCGGAACTCTTTACTTTTTACTGTGAAAAGGAACCTCTCATTTTGTCTAGATTTAGCATACAGCCAAGAGTTCTTTGTTAATGGACTCTAAGTTTATGAATTAAAAAGAATTTTTATATGTGATTTGGAAAAAAAAAGAAGTGAAAATCTCACACACAGAAGAACCATCATTTCACATTAATATAATTCCCTTTCCCACCCATTTCTCACCATCATGTACTCTTGATATATTTAATCTTTTGCAGTGGTTCCCATAGCAACTCGTCCTGGTAGTGGCAGAGCTGAAGGCTACTGTAGTCTTGAAACCTGGCCCTGCCCTGAACTGGGGGGTTTTTTTGGGTTTTGTTTTTCTTTTCTTTCCTTTCTCTTTTCATTTATTTGTTTATATTGAACCTTGGGTACTCCTCGCACTGGCCATCAGAATCCTGCCAAAGATGAGAACATGAGATTATTTTCTTTTTTTTAGGGACAAATATATGTGCTGTGTTGTGTTTGTTTTGTTTTTTTTTTTATGATGTGCAAAGCAGAGCCCTTCATTCATTTAAATCTGTCTTCTCCTTTACCACTTCCAAACTCCCGAATAGCGTGTATGAACACGAGGAGGTGCTTTTTTAAGGGATATTAATTAGAATGTGTCTCTAAAGAGTAAAATCATTACCTCAGGAGTCCACAATGCTGGAAACCCCCTGTGTTAAAAATGCCTGGGTGACACACACAGGATTTGCAATGGCAGTGCTGGGATGGTGTAACGCTTAAAAATTCAAATGATAGGACACACTTCTCATTTCCCTTTCTGCAATTTGTTCCTCTGTCCCCAGATAATACCAGCTCTGAGGAGTGGGCTCGGGGACTAGAAAATCAAATATTATTATTAATCACTGTAATTACTTTTCTTGGCCCAACTGTGGAGCTGGGAAGCCAACCAAATTCTCTCGAGTGCAGTCTTAACTCAAACATGTTGCCGAGCCCCCATTACCTCATCCTTAGTCATCTTAGACTAGAGAGAATGTTACCGCAAATTATTTTTCTAAAATAAAATCGAGTTGGTTTATTTACATACCTTCAACTCATAAAAGGCAAGGTTTAAAGTGCTTCTCTCTGAAGAGCAGGAAAAATCTCGTCTCTAAATCCCAAATGTCCAAAAACCTGTAGTGTGAACACAATTAGTTTAAAAGTTACTTATAGAGCTGGGGGTGGTAGTGCGTGCACCTGTAGCTCCAGCTCCGTGGGAGCGTCTGTTAAGCCAAGGAGTTCAAGGCTGCAGTGAGCTATGAGTGCATCAGTGCACCCTACCCAGGCAACGTAGGGAGATCCCGTCTTTAAAAAAGAAAAGAAAAAGTTACTTATGTACATTAGTATGAGAGTATACTTCTACTTGCCACTGAAATTGTTTCCGAATTAATAATCCGTCAGTACTTTATTTGAAATTACACCACTTATACTTCTAATAATTAAGGGGCATATTCCCCCTTCTAATAAGCGTATGTACATGCAGTAGGAGATGCCACTTGCATTGAAGAAATCGTAGATTTGTGTACTTTCTGTGTCCATTCTCTGGCAGATGGAATTAATATGGTTTTGTCTTAAGCCAAAAGCAGCACGTTATGACAATTTTCTAAGGAAACTGTGCCATTTTCTAATTTATACAGAAGCAAATATTAAATATATTCAATGCATTCATTGAAAGCCATCTGTATGGGGTATGGAATACACCACAATATTCTGATTGAGATTTATGGTCAATAAAACTACCAGTTATTCTGTACTCTACTCAACAACAATTAGAAAGGCTGTTTGAATTTTTCAGCCAATGGATAGCGATACCAGGTGGTCAACTTTGAGACTACTTGGACTCAAAGTTACTGACCACTTATTAAAATGTCACTGTGACTTAGCGCTGTGGGCAGCAGGAAACCGAAGCTTTCATTTCCATGAGCTAGCTTAGACACACCACATTCTTACATGATTTGGGGCATGCCAGTTTATCCCTAGCTGGTCAAAAAACACTATCGAATCCCATTATAGAATTCACCTCAAAAGACATCACAGAATCCCTAAGAGCTCTTTGTATATTTCATAACGTTATAAATTTGATCCCCTGGTGCTCTCAGAAATTTATAATTGCATTGCAGTGAAAGACATACATCCTTAAAAACTGTTCATATTTTGTAGGTCAAATGGCAGCGTATGAGAGAAATAGTCCAACTTCTATTTTCTTTTTTAAAAATACACATTGAGGAAAAAATGGCATCAAATACACTCGGCATAATTCAAGTATACAATTTGACAGGTTTTATTTACCTATAGCGTCACCACCACAATCAAGATAATGATCAGTTCCATCACCCAGACAATGTTCATGCCATTTTATGTCCCTTCCCTTCTGCCTCCCCCAGGCAACCACTAATGGTTTGTTTCACCATAGTTTGGTTTCCGTTTCCTAGAATTTTACATGAACAGAATAACACACGTGTATATGAATTCTTATCTTGGTCTGGCTTCTTTTGCCTGTTCTGATTATTTTGAGATTCTGTCCATGTTACTGTGAATATTGATGTATAGTTTCTTTTTACCGCTGAGCCTTACTCCACTGGATGGAGATAGTTTGTTTATCTGTGCACCTGTTGGTGGACATTTGGGTGGTTTCCAATTTGGTGCTATGACACATAAAGCTGCTATGAACATTTGTGTACAATCTTTGTACACAAAGATTTTGTAGACAAAATCAACATCTATTTTGATTTCTAGTACAGGCCTACATCCTACAGCAGGTATATTTTCAACTTCTTAAGAAACTGACAGTTTTCCAAGGGGGGTTTACCCCTGTGCCTTACCACCAGTAGCGGATGAGAGTTCCAGTTGCTCCCCATCCTCACCAACCTTGGTATCGTCAATCTTTTTAAATGCTGACATTCTAATCAATGTGTAACGAGGTGTTATGGAGGTTTTAATTTGTATTATGATGAATAATGTTCGGCATCTTTCCATGGGCTCTATCTGGCATGCATATGTCTTCGTCAGTGAAATGTCGACTCAAATCTTTTGCCCGTTTCAGTTTTGTTTGGTTTGTCCTCTTATGACTGAGTCTTGGAAATGTCTGGATATATGCTGAATACAGGTTTCTTAGCTGACATTTAATTTGTAAATATTTTCTTCCTATCAGTGGCTATCTTTTTATACTCTTTTCAGTGTCTTTCAAAGAGCAGAGTTCTTAATTTTAATGAAGTCTAATTTATCAAATCTTTTTCCTCTGGGGACTATGCTTTTGGTGTTATATGTAAGAAATCTTTGCCTAACAAACACTATGATAATTTCCTCCTATGTTTTCTTTTGGAAGCTTTTTTTTTTTTTTTTAGACAGAGTCTCACTATGTCACTCTGGGTCCAGTGCCCTGATGTCACAGCTCACAGCAACCTCAAACTCTTGGGCTTTAGCAATTATCTTGCCTCAGTCTCCCACATAGCTGGGACTACAGGCACCTGCCACAATGCCCAGCTTTTTTTTTTTTTTCGTTGTAGCTGTCATTGTTGTTTGGGCAGGCCTGGGCTGGGTTTGAACCCACAACCTCTGGTGTACGTGGCTGGTACCCTAGCCACTGCACTACAAGCACTGATCCCTTCTTTTTTCCTTTTCTTTGTTTGGGACTCATTGAGGATACAAAGAATTAGATAACACTGATTGCATTTGTTAGATAGTGTCCCTCTTATAATTGTGTCCCTCTCCCGAGAAATGTGCCATACACTGTGACTCCCATCCCTCTCCCTCTCCCCTCTCCCCGCTCCCTCATTCCCCTACCCCCACCCCTTGTATTAGCTCATCCACTGCCTTCATATTAGAATTGAGTACGTTGGATTCTTGCTTCTCCATTCTTGTGATGCTTTACTAAGAAGAATGTGTTCCACCTCCATCCAGGTTAATACAAAAGATATAAAGTCGCCATCTTTCTAGTGGCTGAGTAGTATTCCCTGCTTGTTGATGGGTTGATGGGCATTTAGGCTGTTTCCACATTTTGGTGATTATAACTTGAGCTGCGACAAACAGTCTATTGCAAATGTCCTTATGATAAAAGGATTTTTTTTTTTTTTGGTCTTCTTGGTAGATGCAGGATCATCTTGGTAGCATTGCAGGATCAAATGGGAGGTCTAATTTGAGTTCTTTGAGGATTCTCCATAGCTTTTGAAAGTTTTATAGTTTTATGTTTTACAGTTAGGTCTGTGATCCCAGTAGAATTAATATTTATACATGGTGCAAAGCATGCACCAATGTTTATTTTTGCATATGTGGCTATCTAATGGTTTCATTGTGACTTATTGAAAGACTATTCTTTCTTCCCTCTAAATTGCCTTTGCAAATTTATTAAAAATTCACTTAATATAAATGTGTGCGTCCATATATGAACACTGTGTTCTGGATTTGCCCATCTATCTCCACAGTTCTATCAGTTTTTGCTTCCTGTATTTTGGTCTTCATTATTAGGTGCATTAACATTTACAATGGCTGTGCTCTATAATGAATTGACCCCTTTATCATTATGAAATGACCTCCTTTATCACTGCTAATATCCTTCGCTCTGAAAACTACTTTGTAAGATATTAATATAGTCACTGCAGCTTACTTGTGATTAGTGTTAGTGTGATGTATCTTTTTCCATACTTTTAATTTTAACCTGTGTCTTCCTCGTTAAAGTGTCTGTCTTATTTTTTGCAGACACAATATGATGGTTTTGCTTTCTTTTTTTTTTTTCAATCTGACAACTCTGCCTTTTCATGTGGGTCTTAAGCCATTGCAATTTAAGGTAATGACAGAGGTTCGGCGCCTGTGGCTCAAGTGACTAAGGCGCCAGCCACATACACCTAAGGTGGCGGTTTCGAATCAAGCCCGGGCCTGCCAAACAACAATGACAGCTGCAACCAAAAAATATCCAGGCGTTGTGGTGGGCGCCTGTGGTCCCAGCTACTTGGGAGGCGGGCAGGAGACTTGCTTGAGCCCAGGAGTTGGAGGTTGCTGTGAGCTATGATGCCATGGCACTCTACCCAGGGGGACAGCTTGAGGCTCTGTCTCAAAAAATAAATAAGGTAATGACAGAAATGGCTAAATTACATCTACAATCTCCCTGTTGATTTGTATTTATCCCATCTAATTCCTGTTCCCTTTTTTCCTTCTTCTCTACCTTCTTTCAGATGAGGTAATTTTACAATTCATTTATTTATTTAAGAACTGTTCATTGACTTCTACTCTGTGTCAGGCATTGGTGTAGGCACTGGAAATAACAACAGGGGATAGAACAGATGGGATTCCTGCCTAGGGGACTGACATTCTAGTTGGAAACATAATCAGGGATCAGAATGGTTAGAACAGGCTGCGTAAGGAGGAGAACTAAAAAAAAAACTCAAGTAAGAGGATCAGTCAAGGGCGTTTAGATTTTATTTCGGTGCGTTGGGAAGCTACTGACAGCTTTTGAGCATGAAAGTAATATGACCTGGTTTACATATTAAAAGAGTCACTCTCGCTGCCACGTGACAAAGGTAGAGTAGAAACATGAAATGCATTTAGGAGGCTATTACAGTTTTCCAAGGAGACAGAATAGCCATTTGGAGCAGGAGGAAGCAGTGGGGATGGAAAGAGGTTGGATTCTGGATATATTTTTAAGACAGACTGAAAAAAAAACTATTAATAGATTGGATGTGGGACAAGAAAAAACTAAATAAGAGTGATTTCTAGGTTTTTACCTGGGTAACTTTATGAAAGCTGGTGCCATTTGCCGTAGAAGATTGGGTTTAGTTTTGGACATGTTAAGTTGAAGATGTTTATTAGATATTCAAATATTAATCAGAGAGTTGGATAAGTGCCTGGAAGATGAGGGGAAAGGTCATGATAGAGATTTTGGAGTCACCAGTGGGCTTGTGTAAACTTTTAAGAAAATATCTCAATTATTGCATTCCAAGGGGAGAATAATTTATTTTCTTGTGATGCAGATAGAGTGTTTATTTTTACTTCAAGCCAACACACAGCCTGGCTTAGTGAAGGTTTTTTTTGATGGCATGCAACAGAAATTGACTCTGGTTAGCCAAAGCAAAATGAAAAAAAATTAATTGAAAGGAACTTTTCACAGAATTAAAGGAATGTTGAAAACCATGACACAGGAAGGGCAGCGACCAAGGCCAGATCAGAGACCTCCATGATAAGTCTGAGGAACTGCAACTAATAAAACTTAGTGCCAAAGGCTTCATGTCCAGCAGAGCCATTGACATGCCCTAAAATCTGCAAGGAGGGTTGTCTATTTCTGGGAAAAGAGATTAAAATAAACCTTTGCTATTCAATGTGTGGTCGTTGGAATGCAGAATCTTAGGTTTCCAGCCCAGACCTAGTCAATCAGAATTTGCTTTTTTTTTTTTTTTAAACGGAGTCTCACTCTATCGCCCCAGGCTGGAGTGCCAGGGTGTCAGCCTAGCTCAGACCAACCTCAAACTCCTGGGTTCAAGCAATAACACTTCTGCCTCAACCTCCCTAGTAGCTAAGACTGCGGACGTCCACCTCGATGCCTGGCTAATTTTTCTGTTTTTAGTAGAGAGGGGTCTCTCTCTTCCTAAAGCTGGTCTCAAACTCCTAAGCTCAAGCTATCCTCCCACGTTGGCATCTCAGAGTGTAGGATTATAGGCATGAGTCATCATGCCTGGCCAGAATTCATGTTTTATCAAGAACTGCCCCCATGATTAATATACATGTCAATAGTTGAGAAATGATGAACTAAATGATCTTTCAGTCATGAAGTTAACTGTCTGAAGCAGGTAATTGTTTTCATACAGCAACTACATCATGGAGGATTCATCTGATGTAGTTTAAAGTTTAGGATTAACTTTAGAATGCCATTTAACTTCTTGATAGCATTTTTTGAGTGCTGTATGTATAGTCTTCCTCTTAGTGATTTTGAGTATTTATATTTTTACATATGTATGTGTGCATATATGTATGTAAGTATGTATACATATACTTACATACATATAAGGTGGGGGGAAGGTGGATGTATCTTATGTTCATCTATGTATAGCAACATTTACTTCCATAGAAATCCCTTTACCTTCTCCATGCTTAAATATCATTATTTTGAGTATCAGATAGTGTCACCATTTTTATTTTTGGCATCAGATAGGAAATTCATAAAATTCATGAATCCAAAATTCATATATGCAAAATTCTGTTTGCATATACACCTATTTCTGTTGTTCCCATTGTTCTTACTTCCTGATGCTCCAAAATTCCTTCTTTTATTATTTCCATTTGATCTGAAGAATGTTTTGTTTTTTTCTTTTGAGATAGAGTCTCTCTCTGTCACCCTCAGTAAAGTGCTATGGCATCATAGCTCACAGCAACCTCAAACTCTTGGGCTCAAGTGATTCTTTGTCTCAGCCTCCTGAATAGCTGGGACTACAGGCGCCCGCCACAATGCCCAGCTATTTTTATAGATGAGGTCTCACTCTTGTTTAGGCTGGTCTTGAACTCCTGAGCTCAAGCAATCCACCTTTCTCGGCCTCCAGAGAGCCACACCAGTAAGGGAGATTGATTGAGAGTCCCTGCTAATAGTGAGGGTTGATGAGGGTTGATGAGTCTCAAACACAATGGGGAAGAAAAACACATAACCTGGACATTTATTATTATTAGCAGGACTCTCAGTCAATCTCCTTTACTGGTGTGGCCAAGCTTGCTTACTATTGCTGGCAGGGCTCTTGTTCAATACAAAGGAGGCACAAGCCTACCTGAGTCACCTTCTTTTGGGTAGCCCAACAGTAAAACATATTGCTGCTTTTTTCCTTCTATTCCTGAGGTCCCTAATCGGTGTGATTTCCCTTTTCTACCATTTGGAATTATCTTTTGATTGACTCTTGGCTATTTCTAGGGTTTATAGTTGTATTTAACAGGGAAAAATGAGTCTATACTGTTTTACCTGGACCAGAAGTCCCTTCATTTTTAATGATTCTCCTTACCTATGTGTTTTATTATTAGCTATAACTCTTTGCAAACTTATTTTAGTAATTGTTTTAGAGTTTATATTGTTCATCTTTACTCTTATCAGAATTTGCCCTTAAGTGTTATTATAGAACTTCACAAAGGACCTTAAAACAGTATACTTCCATTTCCTTTTCCCAGCCCATGTGCTATTTTTGTCATGCATTTTATTTCATACACAGTGGATATGATATATACTCCATAGAACATTGCTATTGCTTTAAGAAGTTGTTATCTTTTCAAGAGATTTAAATAAGACAAACATCTTTATAACTACCATTTCCTGGGTTCCTTACTCCTTTGAATAGATACAGATCTCTGTCTGAAATTGTTTTTGTCTGCTTGAAGGATTTCCTTCATATATCTTGTGATGTAGGCAGGTTGCCAAAAAATTTTTCTGTCTGATTAAGTATTTATTGTGCCTTAGTCTTTGAAAGATGATGCTTTTTCTGATAAATAAAAAAGTCTAAGTTGAAGAACTTTACCGTATTATCCCACTATCTTCTCACTTGCATTGTTTCTGAGAAGAAAACTAATTTTCCTTTTTCCTCTATATTTAATGCATCCTTGTCTCTGGCTGTTTTCAATATCTTCTCTGTATGGCTGATTTTAAACAATTTGATTATGATGTGTATTAATGCAGTTTTCTTCACAATCCTTTTATTTGGGGGTGGTTAAGCTTATTGGATCTGTTGGTTTACACATTTCATCATATTTGGAAATATTTTGTCCATTATTTCCTCAAATGATTTTTCTATTTTACCCCAATTATACATGTTTTAGACCTCTTAAACTTGTTCATAGCTCATTGATGTTCTTTCACCTTTTTTTGTTAGTCTATTTTCTCTTTGTTTTATTTTAGATAGTTTATATTGCTATGTCTTCCAATTCACTAATCTTTTTTTCTGCAATGTCTAAACTGCTGTTAACCACACCCAGTGCATTTCTCATCTCAGACATGAGATGGCTTCATCTCTAGAAGTTTTATTTGGGTTCTTTGTAATATTCTCTATGTCTCTACTTAACATTTTCCATCTTTCCTCTAGCTTTCTGATCATATGAATATAGTTAATGTCCTTGTCTATTAATTCTATCATTCATGTCAAATCTGAGTCAGTTTTGATTAATTAGTTTTTATTCTCATTATGTGTTATATTTCCTACTGTTTTTTGTTTGTTTGTTTGGTTGTTTGGTTTGGGGGGTTTATTATTGTTGTTGTTGTTGTTGTTTTTGCATGTCTGGTAATTTCCAATTATATGCCAGACATTGTAATTCTTATGTTGTTGGCTGCTAAATATTCTTGCATTCTTGTCAATTTTCTTGATTATTTTTTCTGAAATGTGATCAAAATACTTCGAAACAGTTTGATGCTCTTGAGTCTTGGCTTTTAAGCATTGGTAGGATTAAATCCAGGGACAATTTTCCTGCCTACTTAGGCAAATTCCCTTTGAGTACTCTACTCAATGAACTATAAATTATAATTCAGGGAATAGGTATTATTGTAGACCCTGACTGAGCTCTGGGTATGCTTCTGTCTGATTCTTTTGGATGGTTCTTCCCTCAAAGATAGGTAGTCTCCTCACTGACATGTACTGATCAGTATTCAGCTAAATACTTAAAGAGGACACCCAGAAGACCTCCAAAGTTTTTTCTCTTTGCTGCTCTTTCCACTCAGGTATTCCATTCTGCAAAATCTAACCACCTTGATTTCCCTGAACTCCCAGCTCTTTTTTCCCTAACTCAGAGAGACTGCTAGGCTCCATGTGGCTTCTCCCCACTGCGTCATAGCCTGCAGATAACCTAAGTCCTCATCTTGTTTATTTCCTTTGTCTCGGTTATCTTTGACCTTCATTACCTGGTAACCAATGTCTTGATAATTTTTGTTTAGTATTTTTTTCTAGTCTTCTATGTTTTTAGGTAACAGGGTAAGTCCAGTACTTGTTAAGTTACTTTGACCTAAAATAGAAATTTAACGCCTACATTCTTTATGTACAAAAATGAAAGAACAAGAATAAATGTGGAGGGACCAGCTAAAAGTTTTGCTTTTGCATCCAGGTAAGGCTAGGAAGGTGCAATCAAGATGGAAAGAAGAGAATAGATGTGAGAAATATTTGGGATGTAGGATCAATGGTATTTGGTGACTGCCAGACCACTCAGTAGAAGCAGAAGAGGGAGAGAAATGTGTTGATATGTGTCACTAGAAGTATAGTGACACGACTCACTGAGAGAAAGAAATCTGAAGGAACTGATTTGGGGCAAGAAGATCAATTTGGGATTTATCCAACGTGATTTTGATGGGTTGAGTATTTATGGATTGAGGAGTCAGTTATTGAAAGGTAAGGGTAAGAGAAAAAATAGGAAGAAAGAAAGTGGGTGATAAAGAATAGAAATAGGAGAAGAAAATAACTGTGATTTGGCCTTTCTATGGCATGTCATAGATTATTACTACTCTTCTTTGGAAGAGGTATTTGACATTTAGAGACAAGGAAATTTCACTGACCAATGCTAACTGCTTTTAATATGTCAATAAAAGATTAAAATGGCTTCCACTTCTGATTTTAGAATTAAGAATGTTAAAGACTTTAATTAATGGAGTAGATATTTCATGATGAATTTCCCATACATCATTATTTTTACATATTTAAAAATTCTTGTTTTGCACCATCAGGCTCTATGTTCCAAGCTGTCACATCTTATCAAGAAAGCACAGACCACTAAGTTAGATGACAGAAAGATGTCCAGAGAATTAACACCATTGAGCCAGATGGACAAAGCAAGATACAACAATTCACCTCGTCATTCACATAAAATCCTGGGCTTGGAAGTGATGAAATCAAAGAGGGAAAAAAAAAGAGTCATGGTATAGACTGAGAATTTTCAAATATGCAAAAATAGTTATGGGTAAGAAATTTACTACAAAATATTTACAGCATTAATAGTAATTTAAAAAACCTTTAAAATTTCTAATTCTAAAATCAGCAGTCAAAACCATTTTTATTTTTTATTGACATGTTAAAAGCAGACAGAATTGTTCCAGGCTGAGTTTAAACGATCTGATT